>AZIM01003628.1:68623-80517 GCA_000516915.1 Ophiophagus hannah | reverse complement strand
CCCTCCTTCCTGAATCCTCCGCAAAATCCATCCCACTTTTTTGCTCAGCTCGAGTCTTTGGTCTCACCACTCTGACGCCACGGTAGCAGCTATTGTTGCCTTTGCCCCACTTTCACCATCCGTGGCTATCTGGGTCTCTTCATCGTCCTTCCCCACCTCCAATGGCAATGCCGCGTCAACATCCGTGCCTTCAACCATACCGGAGAAAGGAGACAACAAACATCGCAACACCAGGAAACGCCAGGAAAAAGGAGAACCAGAGCTGACTTTCCTGTCAATGCTGTTCGCCCGACGCTATGGAAGGTTACGAAAATACCAAGTCCTCAGGAAAAGGTTTATTCGCTCCAAATCATGGGTAACAATCATTGAAATACAATTAAAGTCAGCTCTGGTTTGCTCAGCACTCCAGAGTGGTAGTTATACAGTTCCTTCGTAATTAGGCAACGTATCTCATTGCGTTGGCTTCTGGCTGCAGCTACTGCCCTACATCCAGAGTTCATAAATGCAGTACCACATTAACACCCCATATTCCCAGTGCTTTTATACCTGTGCTTTTCGTACTTATGCACCCACTATGTGCCACCACCATGTGTTAATATTCTTGTGGTTAATTAGTTGCTTCTCGGGTAGTATAGTCTGCTTCTTTTCAGCTATAGTCGGATGATAATGCTGTCAACCATCCAGGTTATAACTGGGAATATTCATATTCAGATCTCCGTGACGGAATTCATCCCCAGCGCAGTCGCAGCTCCATGTGATGGTTTCTGGAGTCGTGACACTCTTTCTTTTTAAAAATAGGAATATTAATAAAGGATTCCACTTGACATTTCAAGTTCTTATCAATCTGGTTCAGTCAGTCAGGATCTCAATAATATGGAATAGAACTTAAAGTATTGACTGTGAAATGCTGAAGAAGAAGAAGAAGAAGATTTAATATAGTGATGCTGAGAAAGGTTAAGAGAAATCTTTTTTAGTCCTATGGAAACTTGCACAATATGAAAGTTTTTCCCTCCCCTTCAGAATTGTAAAATTGTTTTTGCCTCTGATATTTTATCTCCAGAAAATATTTTTAGGCAAGAGTATTGATATCAGTTTATAGAAACTTTAACATATTTTAAAATATAGAAAAATAAATAAGCACCTTGATAGTTTAAAAAGATGCTGCAGGCAAAAAATGTTTTAGGCTTTTCTCCAAAAGTTGACAAGTGAACTAAATAAGTGAATGTCCTAAGTTAAGAATTTTTTTAAATTAGAATTCTGTACATGAAAGGCAGAGGTGGACGTGACATAGCTAAAAGCCTGTTCCAGATTTGATAATGGTCTAGCAGTCAAAATTTAATCCTTGATATCAGTGGTAAAAGAGAGTGCTTCTCTGAGGCTTTCAAGATCCAATTTTGCTAGCATTTTTAGCTGTTGGAAATGTCTCCAAAGTTATTTGGTCCAGAATCTCATCTAGAAGTTTTTAAAATGTAAACCACCTAGCTCCCAAAATGATGTTTAAATATGGTAATAGATATAAGAGTATCTATAAGTGAGCTCTTGATTATTCTTAATCTGACTGAGGAATTTCTTTATAAAAAGTTGAATTCCATGATCTGAAATCGACAATTTGGTCTGGATGCCATATGAACTTTTCAGATTTCTTTAGACTGTCTTAGCATCACTGCTAAGTATAGTATACTAACCAGCTTTTCTTAATCTTGGTGACCTGAAGATGGTGGACTTCAATTTCCAGAATTCTCCAGCTAAAATATGCACTAATCCACCCATCTAAAAGTTTCTAAGGTTGAGAAACACTGCTATAGATAAACTTTTGCTTTATCCTTGGACTTTCAAACTGCATACTTGGACTGCATTTAGATAAAAATGCACTCAGTTTTTACCCATGTGCTGGTTATTTTGTTTCCTTCCTCCTTGATTTTGGAGCTGAATGATAAATGGCAATTTGGCTATGAACTTGTGGGAATAGAAGTACTACTTATCTGGATGGCACTTATTGAGGAAGTATTATAAAAGTATTTGCTTAGATCTGTCTTAATTCAAAATAGGTGTAGAACTGAGCTGCAGATATTGCAACTCTCTTTACTCTGAGGTCTCTGGTATAAAGCTTTAGTTTGAGACTGAATCACAGAATCAGCAAATTATAACTCACATATTGATTTCTAATTCAGTTTTTATCCAGACACAAATTAAATTGTCCAGAAGCTATTCTTAAGTCTCTTCTCAAATGTTTCCAGGTTAAGCTTGTGCAGTTTCTCCCCAAAATCTGTCCAACTGCCAATATATGTTATTTTTAGCTTGTGTGTGTGTTTAATGCAATTCTAAAATAAACTGCTCTGATTATTGAAGCAGAGTAGAGCCCAAAAATATTTTGAGAGATGAAATCTCTGAGTATTTCCAAACATATTTGACCACTCTTATTAATATTTTTGTCCTTTCTTTTTAGTTACTAATATCCCCACTTTGGGATTAGATCTAGCTCCAGAAAATGGTAAATTATATAGAATACTTATCAAACATCTGATGTACTTTGGATCTTGGGTGAGATCAAAAGATCAGTGCTGATATAATTTTACTGATGAATGCAATGAAAGAGGAAGTCAAATTATGTCATATGTAGGCCCCCATCCACATTTTTTTCTGTTTATACATAAAATCTACCTGCAAATGCTTTATTCATTTTCATATTTTTATCCTTTCTTTTCTCTGAGAGCTAAAGTAACTGTTATGGGAGAGTGGTATCCCCACATTTTATTCCCACATTAACAATTCTTTGAAGTAATAATAAATGGAAAGATTACAAAATCACTTAAGATAATGAAACGAGTTAGACAGGGATGTCCACTGTCACCTCCACTTTTCATCCTGATGTTAGAGACATTATTAATAAGAATTAGATCAAACGTGGAAATAAAAGGAACTAGAATTAAACAGGAAGAATACAAGGTGCAGGCATCTGCTGATGACATGATATTTTTTTTATAGAGGACCAATTGGAATCTAAACCCATGCTATTGCAAGAGAGAAAAATATGGGGAAGTAGCAGGCCTCAAAATTAATAAAGAAAAAACTAAAATATTAGTCAAAAATCTAACTGCAAAACAGAAAGAAAAATTAGAGAAAGAAATGGGGCTGCAAATTGTAAAAAAGGTGAAATATCTAGGTGTTTGGTTAAGGGCGAGGTGCTCATCATTAAAAGAGGATAACTATACAAAACTATTACAACAAATAGGGAAAGACTTGGAAAGGTGGGGAAAATTACAGCTCTTATTACTAGGAAAAATAGCAACAATTAAAATGAATATCTTACCCAAATTGCTCTACTTATTCCACATGATCCCCATAAAGTTAGATAATTTTTTATAGATTTAAATAAAATAACCACAAAATTTGTATGGTCAGGTAAAAAGACGCAGATAAAATTAATCTCATTACAGGATAGCAGAAGTAGAGGTGGTTTGGACTTCCAGCGTGGGAAACTTATTATAAAGCAGCGATTCTGGTATGGATTAGAGAATGGATAAATTTAAAGAATAGGAGAATCTTAACCATGGAAGGACATGATTTACAAATGGGGTGGCATGCCTTCATATGGAATGTCAGAAATAAGTTGCATTTGTACTTTTATAGAAATATACTGAGACACTTGCTGATACAGACCTGGGAAGAGATTAGAAAAAAGCATTATATGAAAGTCCCAGGCTGGCTATCCACTATGGAGGCAATGATCCATCCCAACACATTAGATATTGGCAAAATGGCCAGATACAACGAAATTCTAGATAACCCAGGAATATTAAAAACCAATCAGGAATTAAAAAGAATAATTATAGACTGGTGGCCATACCTCCAGTTACAATTGTGATAGAAAAAAGATCTAGAGGAATATGGATTCGATATGGAATTAATAAAATTAGATAAACTATTGGTAGGCTCAGAAGAGAAATTAATATCAAGAATATATAATTATTTAAACTTCGATTTGGAAGAGGAAATAGTAAAAGGGCCAGTGATAGCTTGGGCTAAAATTTTTGGATACAACATTGAGCTCGAAGATTGGGAAAAAATTTGGAACAAAAACTATACACTAACAAAATCTGCCGCATATAAAGAAAACCAATACAAGATGTTTTATTGTTGGCATTTAGCCCCAACAAGACTTTCAAAAATGTACCCAAATTTAAACCAAAATTGCTGGAAATGTAAATAGGCGCAAGGTATCTTTTTTCCATGTATGGTGGCTTTGCCCGGAAGTTAAAAAATACTGGATTAAAATACAAAAATGGTTAAATGAAATTACACACTGCCAAATAGAATTGAAGCCGGAATTGTTTCTATTGGGGATTATTAAGAGAAAGTAATCTAAAAAGATAAAATATTTGATTTTACACATTACCACAGCAGCGAGAATTGCACTCGCACCATCTTGGAAAATGGCCACTTTACCGACAGATTGTTTAGTAATCCAAATTTTTTTTGATTGTGCAGAAATGGACAAATTCACTATAGAATTAAACAATAAGGAAGACTCGGAGTATTATTTAATTTGGGATAACTGGTGTCAATGGGTAGATAGTAGGAATAAGAAATGTATAGATTAGAAGATGATATAAATAAGTATATGTATACAACTAACTAGAAATGTATGGAAGTGTATGAATATAACCAAGATTTTTTAGTACTGTCAAAGAAGATGGAGAATTGTACAAAGTTATTTTTAGAGTTACTTGTATTTTAATGTTTCAAATTTCAGTAAAAGTTTAAAAGAAAAAAAAACAATTCTTTGAAGTAGCTCAAGCAAAAAGAAAATGACTGGCAGGCTCAGAGTCATCCCTGACCTATATATCCGAGTGAGAACATGAACCTGGATATCAGGGGTGTCAAACTTGATTTCATTGAGGGTTGTATCTGTTAAGTATTACCTAATATGGTCATAGGAGTGGAGTCTGATGTCAGACTCCACTCATTGACTTAGCCACTGGTGGGAGAAATAAAGTCCCGTCAGTGGCTGAAAAGTTGGACAGTGCCGGCAATGTAAGCTGGTGCCAGCCATGGCTCAGTGGCTTGTGTTTTAAGCAGAACTAAATAAACTAGTTACCTGGAGTCTACGTGTCCTGCCTCTTCATTCAGTGCTGGCGACGAAGGTGAGATCCTAAGGAGAGAACAAAGGACAGCCTCGTGGGATTCCATGGCCATTTTAACTGACCACTGCATTGATCACAACCCAGCTGACCAGCATGGCTCACCGCCCAATGTCGTTCCCCATGACCCATCCAAGGAGAAATGGTCTTCATACATGGGCCGATTCCAGCTACACCTAGAAGTCAATGGATTCCAGGCAGCTCCTGATGCCAAAAAGAGGGCCCTGTTCCTAACCTATTGCGACTCGGAACTGTATGAATTGGCAGAAGCCCTCGTGGCCAACAAGCTGGAGAACGTATCCTGGGACAATCTGCAACGAGCATTAAAGGAGGATTTTGATCCAACTCCCTCCTACCTGACTAACCAACACGAATTCTATATGCGGAGCCAGCGAGAAGGGGAGACAATAAATGGATTTGTGGCAACACTGTGGAAGCTATCAAAGAACTGCAAGTTCAGTGATGCAGAGGACATGATCCGGGATCAGCTCATCCTCAGAATGAGGGACCTGACCCTCCAGAAGCACCTGCTGACCTGAGAGGACATCCCATTCAAGGATGCCATCAACGAAGCCCAAGCCGCGGAAAACTCAGACAGCTCCGCCACCTGAATCAAAGGAAACAGGAAGGTGCACGCCACCCAAGTCGACCGCTGCGCAGCTCAAGACACCTCCAACTCTGAAGCCAGTGATGAGGATGAAGAGGACATCCACAGAGTGAGATCCAGCAAGCCACTAGACAGACAAGGGACCAAGCCATGTGGGGTTGCAGGGGAAATCATCCCCGTTCCACATGCCGTTTTAAAGAGACTATCTGCAGATGCTGTGACCAAAAGGGTCACATCACGGAGGCATGCAGAACCAGCCGACCAGCCAACAGACAATCCAGAAGAACATCCTCCCCCAGCAGATAATATGGCCACCAAGATGGAGGCCGGAAGAATCCCGATGGGAAATTCAAAAGGAGAGAAGATGCCAGGGAGGAGGAAACCCACTACACCATCGTAGGCTATGCTCAGACCCAAGTGAGGCGAACCGATGTATACGTGGCCAACAAAATCATGGCCATCATAAGCATTGAAGGAAGCCTGTGCCAGATGGAAGTAGATTCAGGGTCCTACATCTCCATGATCTCTTGGGACACCCTCAGGAAGCTCCAGCATATGGTGCAACTAATTGGAGCTGCAAAAGATCAGCCTGAAAGACTATCAACGTGGTCCAGATAGAATAGGGAAGTTTCCAAGGGATGCTACCACTCATCCATAGTAGACTGGGACCTACCAAACCTCCTGGGATGAGAGTGGTTCAAACTTCTCCAGATTCACCTCACCAGCATCCATGCCATGGGCACCACCATCCCAGCCCAGGAAGACAACCTTGCGGCTTTGGAATGCGACTTCAGTGATGTATTCAACGATGAACTGGGCAAGTATACAGGGACCCCAATATCATTTAATTTAGACCCCAGTATAGTCCCTGTCTGACTAAAGCCATGAAGAGTCCCATTTGCTCTTCAGCCCAAGGTGGAAGAGCAATTAGATAAGCTGATTGCTCAGAGGGTCCTTGAGCCAGTCAATCATGCCAAGTGAGAGACCCCCATAGTCACCCCAGTTAAACAAGATGGGTCAGTGAGAATCTGTGCTGACTACAAGACCACCCTGAACTGAGCCTTGCAGCAAAGTGTGTACCCAGTGCCCATTGTACAGCACCTCCTACACTCCCTGGGATGGGGAAACATTTTTGCCAAGTTAGATTTGGCCCAAGCCTATCAGCAGTCGCCGGTCGACGAGGCAACAGCTGAAGCGCAGACGATAGTGACCCACAGGGGCGCTTTTAACCGCAACCGGCTGCAGTTCAGGGTAAGCATGGCCCCATGTCTCTTCCAAAGCATTTTGGAGAGACTATTACATAACATCCCAGGAGTGATACAATACTTCAACGATGTTATCGTATCAGCCAACGCAAAGAACAATTAATAGAAAGACTAAGACTGGGGAGATTCCAAGAAGTGAGGCTTAAGCTAAAAAGGAGTAAATGTCACCTGGCCATACCCCTAGTGGAGTTCCTGGGCTTCCTCATTGACAGGTCGGGCATACGACCCTACAAGCAGCAAGCTACAGGCAATAAGGGAAGCCCCCACTCCTTACAATATCTTTCTGTCACAGAAAGCAACAATCGCAGAACCGCTCCATAGGCTACTTGACAAGATGACCAACTGGACCTGGCGAAGCCACTGCTTTCAACAAAATAAAAAACATTTTAACGTCTGACAGTGTTCTCATTCAGTACAGCGAAATGCTACCCTTAATCCTAGCGTGCGATGTCTCCCCCTATAGAATTGGCGCAGTCCTCAACCACAAACTGCCAAACGGGAGGGAAGCCCCCCTCGCATATTACTCCAAAACTCTGTCCAAACCACAATGGAATTATAGTCAGATTGATAAGGAGGCCCTTGCCGCCATAGCAGGCATGAAATGTTTCCATGAGTACCTCTATGGCAGGCAGTTTGACTTAGTAACGGACCACAAGCTCTTGCTGGGCATACTCACCGGAGACAAACCCACCCCAAACATCCTTTCGCCCAGAATGTTAAAATAGACCGTATTCCTGGCTGCCTACAGTTATCATTTAATCCATAGACCAGGAAAAGAAATCACCAATGCAGATGCCCTCAGCTGCTGCCCCCTCCCAGACCTCGCCGAAGACCCAGCACCATCCACTTCCATGTTCCTAGTGGAAAGCCTCGGTCCTGACCTGATGACATCAGTGGAGATCATGAAACTGATGACTAAAGACAGGACCATGGCGTGGGCTTCAAATTGGGTGTGGAGGGGATGGCTGGAAACTGTAGATGGGGACGAATTTAAGCTGTTTTTAAAAACAGACCAACTGAACTATCAGTGATTAAGGGTTGCCTGTTGTGGGGAGAGAAGGTGGTAATCGCTCCACTGTTAAGAACAAGGGTACTGACTTTCCTACATGAGGACCACCCCGGGATTGTACGGATGAAAGCCCTCACCAGAAGCTATGTGTGGTGGCCAGGGCTAGACAAGGAGGTTGAGGCCTGGGTTGCCGCCTGCCCTCCGTGCCAAGAATCCAGACTGGCACCCCCATTGGCAACCTCCTTGAAATGAGAAACCCCCATATCTCCATGGGCCCAGATACATGTAGACTTTGCCGGGCCCTGCCAGGGTCAGACCTCCTTGATAGTGGTAGATGCTTACTTGAAGTGGTTAGAGGTAATCATCATGAAGTCAATCATCACCGAGGCCACCATAAAGGCATTGCGGTGACTGTTCACCGCCCATGGGCTGCCAGATGTGCTAGTGTCTGACAACGGCCTGCAATTTACAGCACAGCCATTTGCAGGGTTCCTAGTGGGGTTAGGAATCCGCCACACACATTTGGGCACTAACGGACAGGCAGAAAGAATGGTCAGATCCACAAAAGAAACCCTAAAGAGGATGGGCCCGGGAGACTGGCAGGAAAGGGTTGACAGGTTGTTAATAGTACAACACATCACACCCAATGCAGCAACACATCATAGCCCGGCTGGAGACAACTACTGATGGGCCGAAGGCTTAGGTCGACCCTAGACCGAATACACTCCAACTACAACAACGAGGCCCCTGCAGACTCCATGGGAAAGTGTAAGCACTTCACAATCGGGGACTCCATTTACACACACAGTTACACGTGTGTGTGTGTGACCTGGGTGTCAGCTAAAGTAATAGGAATCACAGGCCCCAGATTGTACAGGGTAGAGACCGGAAAACTTTGGAACAGGCACATTAACCAGATTGGAGGCCAGGTCACAGACAACCAGCCAGAAGCCTGACACACAAACACTGAACCTAGCAACCACCCTAACCACAGAAAAATTAGAAATAGGGGCTTGCCTAGTCTCAAACATGCAGAGAGCATTGGGATACTTAGCTTTAGGAGATGAGGTCCTGTGGTTTACTTCTGAGGCCTCAGGCTCGACGGAACCTGCTGCATCCCAAGACAGATTCGAGACTATTCCGCAGGCAGGGCCCAGAGCTACAGCGGACCTGTCCGAATAGGCTGCCATCCCAGGATCTAGTGAGGTGCACAGGTCCAGTCGCACCCAGTGAAGCCCCGCCTACCTAATTCAGCGCACCCACTTAACAGTATCAGGGTTGTGTTTGACTTTGGGGGACATGGCCAGGGTATTTGTGGCCAGGGTGGGCATGACCAGGTCAACATCTCTCATGTCAGGGGCACCTGTGGTGGTCAAGTGCTAAGGCAGGACTTCCCTCAGACCCTCCCTCACCACTCTCATTATAGTATACTTCCTTCCTTTTTTCTTTTTCCTTCCCTCTTCCTTCTCCTTTCTTCTTTCTTCCCCTCTTTCTTTCTTTTTCCTTCTTGCTCTCTTCCCATCTTCCCATCTTTTTCTTTGTTTTTCCTCTTTCCCTTTCTCCTTTCTTGTCCCTTCTTGCATGCTCAAATGCAAAAGGGGAAACATTTCTCCTTTTGTTTTTAGTTTGTTTTGATAGCCCTCTGCCAGTGAAAATGGAGCCCAGGGTGCCCACACAGGGCCCCCCTGCCCCCTGTTTTAGGCTGTGATGGCCTCCTGTAGCTCTCTGCCAGCGAAAATGGGGCCAAAAACATTCCCTGAGCGGGCCGCGCAGCACTCCCAAGCTCCATTTTTGCTGGTAGGGGATCCTTTTGCTGGTAGGCAGATCCTTTGCTGTTTCCATGGTGGCCCTGCATGCCAGATCTAAGCACATCACAGGCCGGATCCAGCTCGTGGGCCTTGAGTTTGACACCCCTGCTGTATATAAATTAGCACTTTTTTTGAGAAATATTGCATGTATATTATTGGTATGATAATCTAGGCCAATTCTAAACTTAAACTTACATAATTATTATTGATCTATGAGTGCTAATAAAGTTCTGCAATGATATTTCCTTAAACCTCAGAACCTCTGAAAGGTTTATTTACACCTAGTCCTTGACCTACAATTGTAATGGATCCTGCCAATTTATGGTTAAATTTAAATTCAATTTCATTGAGGCCCGCATCAGAGTTGTGTTGACCTTGGGGGGCCAGGGGTGGCATGGCTGGGATGGGTGTGGCCAGTTTGACGTCACTCATGTTGCCGGTGGTAGCCTGAGTGCTCTGCCAGTGAAAACAGAGCTCCTGTTGCTCCATTTTTATTGGCAGAGGCACCGCAGGCCAGTCCTTTGCTGTTTCCAGGGTAGTCCCACACGCCAGATCTAAGCACTCTGCGGGGCAGATCCAGCCCACGGGCCTTGAGTTTGACACGCTGGTTCTAGATCATGATGGTTGAGTGTAGTTTATCATATGCCTAACCTGATTTAGTGACCTACTTTTGCATATTCATTAAGAGAACCCATTGTTTACAATGAAGTATTTTTGATGGAAACTGTAAGTAAATGCCAGTTTTTGGAAAAAAAATGTAATAAATCACGGTCACGTGACTGCAAATGGATATAAATGCAGGACAGTTGTCAAATGCCTGAAATGAAGTCACGTGACTGTAGGGGAGACCCTGGCCATTGAAAATTTGGAACTAAGTCATAATTTTAAACAGTCACTAAGTGACTGGTCATAAGTCAAGGACTATCTCTGCTGCGTCCAGCAAAGTTCCCACTCCGGTCCGCTGTTTAAGNCACTCCGGTCCGCTGTTTAAGCGGGAGCCGGAGAAGCCACTGATTGGCTGAACTGTTGAACAGCTCGGTATAAAAGGAGCTGTCAAACGGAGTCAGCTGGCTCCCTCAGCTGCAGCTGCGAGCTAGCAGCAAGCCGCGGCTGAGATACAAGTTATCAATAAAGCCTGTTAAGCTTTATTGCTGCCTCCGCTTCTTCTTTCAAGCATGCCAAACTCAAGACTGGCGATGAAGGTGGGATCGCTGACGAACTGAGGCAATCCTGAGGCAGAGAAAGAGAGAGCACCATGCAGCTGAAGTCACTACAAAAAGAGCTGTCACTAAGAGCTGTCACGAGCGGTGAAATGATGGCGGCACCAAATTTCCCACCTTTTCGGCTGGCCACCGAGACATGGACATCATATATCAATAGGTTCGAATGCGTTATGGACGCCGCGAACCTATCCGACATTCCTTCAAAACAGGAAAAAAGCATATTTCCTGAGTTTCTGCGGGGCCACCATTTTCGATACTGCCACCGCCCTACTGGCTCCTCAAATGGTCAAAGAGGTCACCTGGGAGAATCTACAGGAGGTGCTCGGTAACCATATGCCCCAAAGCTGTCACGCATCGCCCACCACCATGCATTCAGACAAAGAAGCCAAGCGGAAGGCAAATCCATAGGGGAATACATGGCAGCTCTACGATCAGCCGCACTCCACTGTGGGTTCCGAGACCAACTAGATGACATGCTGCTAGACCAACTCATTTGCAGGGTGAGAGACCTTTGGCTACAATGGCAACTACTAGCAAAAGCTGACCTCAACTTGAAGCAGGCGATAGAAGTGGCTCAAGCCGCCGAACTGTCAAATGTATCCACAGCTGCAATACAAAAAGCAAGCAGCTTCCCGGGGGAAAGCCCAACTCTACCGTCCACTGCGAGGACACCTTCTTCAAAAATGAAGATTTCAAAGAGGAAGAAGAAATTAATCGCCTCAGAACATCCCAGCCCACGCAAAGAAGAAGTTTCCCCCTGGACAGAAAACAACTGACACAACAGCTGATTTGCCTCAGCTGTGGGGGAAGCCATCTGAGAGCCACATGCCGTTTCAGAAAC
>AZIM01003628.1:29047-41163 GCA_000516915.1 Ophiophagus hannah | reverse complement strand
ACCCTCATTCAAATCAAAAGTCTCTAGCCGCATCTCAGAAAAAGTAAATTGGTTTATTAGAAATTGCCATGTTGGCAAGTGGCTGGGTGCAGCCAAAACTAAATCACATCATACATTTCCCCCTTGACCCTGGTCTTTCCCCCACCCCCTGGATGTGACTTCTCCAATGGGACACATTCATCTCCAAGAGTCATCCATCATGCTCTCCAATAACCTTTTTATGCTCTGACAACTTTGGGCTGCCGAGGTAATAATCTAGGCATTTCAAGAATGCCTTGTTTTCCCCCACTCCCTTTTTCTGGCAGCTAAAAAGACGAAAGTAGTATCTTTTTAGTTGACATAAACAAGAGATAGACATACTGCTGTTGCAAAAGTTAGCTATTGTAATAGCAGAGACAAATGGTTAATAGAAGTGGGGATAGTCAAACAATTGTTAATAATTCAAAATTATTTTTCAGAATAGATCCAGCTGGAGGAGATGCAGTAGCTTCAGCAAATGGCCAGAAGGCTAAAGTCCCAGGAAAAGGCAGTGTGCTGATTACATGCCTGGAGGAAAAGTTTAGTAACATATTATGTGTGCTTGAGATGCAGCATAATTTAATGAGCGTCTCTAGTCTAGACCAAAAGGGGTTTGGGACCACATTTGTAAATGGGAAATATCTCATAAAAAGAAATGGAAGTGTATGTGCACAAGGCATAAAACAGGATAATCTTTATGTGTTGCAGGGACAAAAGATTCAATGTGCCTCTATTAATGATACCCCATATGCAGTGTTATATAGAAGAAAGCCATCTCTGGAACATTTAAGGGTGTTTGGAAGCAATGCATGGGTGCATATTCCAAAAACAATCAGGAGAGGAGGTCAACCAAAGGCTAGAAAGCTCAGGTTTACAGGCTATGAGCCTGGCTTAAAGAGCTATCGCTTTAGCGATGGGAGCAAAAGAATGGCGATTTCAAGGTCTGCTAGCTTTGCAGAGGAAAATTGGAACAGAATTGATGCCAATTTTTGGAACAACCCATTTACTGACAGTGATCCACTTAATGACAGTAACTCACTTAGTGACAGTGACAGCAAGTAGGGAGGAGTAACTGAAAAAGAACTAGAAAAGGAGTCAGGAGAAGATAATGACTCAGGTAGGAAGCCAGAGAGGGTTGAAACACAGGTGCAGTTAATGCCACACAGGTCAGAGCAATGGAACAAGGGGATACCACTGACAGCTATTCTGCTAGTGAAGTAAAAGTGTGTAATGTGTGGTATGAGCCAAGAAACTATAAGGAAGTATTGGCATTACCTAAAATTGAACAAGTAATGTGGAAAGAAGCCATGGACAAAGAAATGAAGTCCATGGATGAACATAAAGTGTTCACATCTATGATTTTGCCACAAGATTGCAAAGCCATAGGATGTAAATGGGTGTACAAAAAGAAAGTACTACCCAACAAAGAGGTACAAAATAAAGAAAGATTAGTGGCACAAGGTTTTTCACAGAGGAAAAACGTGCACTATGATGAGGTATTCGCGCCAACTGTAAAAAGCATTCTTCAATGCAGAATTAGAGGAAGAAATTTACATTGTTCAAGCACCAGGGTATGAAAATGCAAGGTCTAACACTGTGTATAAATTGAACGAGGCCATTTATGGGCTAAAGCAGTCAGCCAGGAATTGGAATATCTGTTTAGGTATGGCATTGAAGGATCTTGGGTTCAAGAGTTTCAAAGCTGATAGTTGCATATATACTGGGAAAGTTACAAGGTGGGGATTATCAATTGTTAGCATTTGTGGATGATTTTTGTTTCATTGCAAAGGATTTGTCACAGAAAAAGGAATTTGCTAATCAATTAGAGAAAAAAATTGAAATAAAAGATTTGGATGAAATACAAAATTATTTTCTTTCCAAGCAACTTCCATGATTCCAGTATCTTTTCCCCACTTGGAACTGAACTCAGAAGGATCTCAATAAGGAAAGCCTGGGTAAGCTGAGGAGCCCCCACAACAACATACATATACATACATACATACATGTATGCATGTATGCATGCATGCATACATACATATAAAATAAATAAATAAATAAAAATAATTTTAAAAAATAGTGACAAGGCTAACGAACAGTTGCAAAAAAACAGCTAAGCCAGGGAGAGCAGGGAGAGAGTAAAGTAAACCTCTGCAAAGTTAACCTGCAAGAAATCCCCACAGCAATCCTGCTATGCCAGGCAAACACTCTACTGCCAAACCCCCACCCAAAAAGGAGATTGATACTGATGACCCCTGCATGTGCTTCATCTGTACAGAAGCACTCGAGGGTGAGAGTACCATGAAATGCTCTCTATGCGACACGTGTTCTCACCACAAGTGCTTGGGGCTAACCAAAGGCATTTCATTGCCCAGTTCCTTCAAGCAGCTTCAGTTAAAGCCTCCCAGTTTGTGTTTCCATTACTCTGCCCATCATGCAAGCCCAGACTGGACAAATTTATTATCCTACTCGAATGGGTCAACACCACAAAAGCATAACTAGCATCACTCGAAAGAAAAGAAATTACTCAGAAAAGCAAAGCACTAACATCCCAAAATGCTATCCCTACCCAACTACTCCAGTCGCAAGAAACCTGCAAGTAACTTTTCCATCATTGTTAAAGATGTGATTGAATGTGAACAAAAGTGTCCCAATGCTTATTTGGACTCAAGGACACCAACAAATCAAATGTCATCGCAAAGGTTCGTGACATCATTGGCAACTTCCAGGCATCAACATTGATGTTTCCTGCGATGGCCCCGAGTTCAAGAACAGTGACGGCTCAGTGGTCCCACACTTCTGCAGAGTCATTTGCAACAGCGAATCCAGCAAATGTAAATTTATTTCCACAATGAATACACTCACTAGAAGCTGCACAAACCACAGGAAACTTTGTTCACAACCCAACCTTTCCATACTGCAACGTGCCCATGCCCGCAAGCTTTGCTCAGAGCTCTATTGATGCCAGGACCAAGGAGAGACTGACTTATACATAGACTACCGCACTGACTGTATCAAACAGAGGACCAGTGGCCCGCATTCCAACAGCTGCCCCCTCAACAACCAAAACTAGGCATGCATGCCTCCAACTTCCTCCAGGTCCACCCCTACAGGCTTAAAATGCAAACTACTAAATGCAAGAAGCCTCGCAAATAAAATGCCTGAATTCCTCCTGCTTCTAAATGTGGCCCTATTTGACCTTATTTTTGTCTGTGAGATGTAGTTGAATGTATCCTTTCCGGACTCCATTATTACAGTAAGTGACTATCACATTTTCCAATCTGACCATGATAATTGTAGAGGGGGTGGTGTTGCTTTCTTCTATAAAAAATCCTTAGGTTTGAAAAAGATTAATGTTGCTCAGGAGCTTGCTCTTCCTGAGACCATTGTCTGTGAACTGTATCTAAATACCACACTTTGTTTCTTGCTATGTTATAGAGCCCCTGATTATAATCTTGGTCATACGAACAAGATAACTGCACTACTAACATGGGCAGCTTCCTGCCTGCACCCTCTTCATCTTTCTTGGTAACCTCAGTCTGCCTCTTAATTGGACCCTAAATGAATGTACAACCGAACCTATACATGCAACCCTGTACAATGCTGTTACAACTTTGGGGCTGGAGCAGTTGGCAACGAACAACACTAGGCTCAACAATAGCTTAGATCTCATTTTCTGCAATAGCTTAAACTCAATTTATGGCCTACTAGTTAAAGAACCTTTTTCCAACAGTGATCACAGCATGATTGATTTTTGTCTCAACTTGTGTCCTTGCAAAGAGGATCTATAAATGAATCCTGCTGAATTATTTACTTGTGTACTGGTTGGATTGCTGCAAACTCATAACAAACTTGGGAAAGATTCCTTGGATGAAAATCCTAAACGGCAAAACAACTCAAGAATTTTAGGAAACTGAAAAATATGATCATAGAAGCCCAGACTAGCACAATACCACTGAGAAAGAAAAACAAGAAATCCAAGAAGAAATCAGCATGGCAGCACAAAGATCTCTGACAAATTGAAAGACAAAAAGGACAAGTACAAAAAAATGGAAAGAGGGACACACAACTAAAGCAGAATATCAGCAGATAGCCAGAATCTGNAGAAAAAAATCAAGGAAACAGTCAGTCCACTAAAGAGAGAAGATGGCAAGGAAGTAACAGGCAACAGAGAGAAAGCAGAGCTCCTTAACTCATTCTTTGCATTGGTCTTCACGCAAAAACAAACTATAGCCCAACCTACCAAAAACATAACTAAAAGACAGACTAGAAATAAAAGTTAAAATAAACAAAAAAATTGTAAGAGAACACCTGTCTGATCTTGATGAATACAAATCACCGGGACCTGATGGATTATATCCCAGAGTTCTAAAGGAGCTGGCAGATGTTATCTCAGAATCCCTGTACCACATCTTTCAAAAAGATGGAGCACTGGGGAACTACCAGAGGACTAGAAAATAGCTGATGTGATTCCCATATTCAAAAAAGGAGGGTAAAATGCTGACCCAGGAAACTACAGCCAATTAACCTAACATCAATACTCTGGGAAGATACTGGAAAAGATAATAAAAAAACAGATCTGCCAACATCTTCAAATGAGTAAGTAATAACTAGCAGTCAGCACGGGTTTGTTAAAAACAGGTCATGCCAAACCAATCTTATTTCATTCTTCAATATAGTGACTAAATTAGTAGACCAGCGAAATACTGTGGACATAATATATTTAGGCATTCAATAAAGTAGATCACAACCTACTTCTTGGTAAGCTAGAAAAAAGTGGGATAGATAGTATCACCACCAGATGGAATCACAACTGACTGACAAACCAAACTCAGTGAGTAGTCCTTAGCAGGTCTATATCTACATGGAGAGAAGTAAGCAGTGGGGTACCACAAGATTCCATCTTAGGCCCAGTACTCTTCACTATCTTCATAAATGACTTAGATGAGGGAATAGAAGGAAAACTTAACCAAATTTGCAGACAATACTAAGCTGGCAGGAATAGCTAACACCCTAGAAGATAGGCTCAAGATCCAGATGGATCTTGACAGACTTGAACACTGGGCCCTATTTAACAAAATGAAATTCAACGTAGAGAAAAGTAAAGTCTTACACTTAGGCAAGAATAACCAAAAGTACACATATAGACTGGGTGAAACCAGGCTTAATAGCAGTAACTATGAGAGGGATCTGGGAGTCTTAGTGGACAACCAGTAAAATATGAGGCAGTAGTGTGTGGCAGTAGCCAAAAAAGCCAACACAATCCTAAATTCAATTAAAAGAGGGATATAATCAAGATTAAGTGAGGTACCACTCTATAAAGCCTTAGTAAGACCACACCTAGAATACTGAATACTGAATCCAATTTTGGTCACCACAAAAAATTGAGACTCTATAAAAAGTGCAGAAAAGAGCAAACAGGATGATTAGGGGACTGGAGACTAAAACGTGAAGAACGGTTACAGGAGTTGGGCATGGCTAGTCTATGAAGAGAAGGACCAGGGGAGAGACGATAGCAGTGTACCAATATTTGATGGGCTGCCACAGAGAGGAAGGAGTCAAATTATTTTGCAAGGCACTTGAAGACCAGACAAGGAATAATGAATGGAAACTGGTCAAGTAGAGATTCAACCTAGAAAGAAGGAGAAATTTTCTGATAGTGAGAACAATCAAGCAATGGAAATTTGCCCTCGGAAGTTATGGGAGCTTCATCATTGGAGGCTTTCAAGAAGAGATTGGACTGCCATTTGTTAGAAATGGTGTAGGGTCTCCTGTTTGGGTGAGGTTGGACTAGATGACCTACAAGGTTCCTTCCAACTCTGTTAATCTGTATTTTTTATATATTGCTTTGGTTTTCTTTTTTTAAGCCACTGGAAATAAGGATATGACATACATCATTCTCATGGCTGGGACTGAATTCCTGTTTCTTTTGTCTGTGACTGACAGGCTAAATTTATGGCTAACAATAGACCTGAGCTGTTTGTAAAAGACAGATGTCAAATGTCTTTTTTCTTCTTTCTTTGAGAGTGTGGGTTGTTCTTGATGACATGTAATGCATCTGCTGAAATGAAGGAAAAAATGCTTGACAGGCTTTAGGTTGTTCAATTCCTTTTAAGTTCTGGAGCTTGACAGCATACTTTAAAAAATTGGCAAGATGTTATTTTTCTTCTCATCTGGTTGCTCCTGCCATTGTTGGACTCTGTGCATAGATTTGGCTCAGGGTTAGGCAGAAGCTGCTTATACACAGGCAGAGTAAAATAACACCTACGCTATCTTTTAGATAAGTAGAATGGAGGAATACTAAGGGCTTTTCTGTGTTGGTTTTTCATGTCCATATTTAGCAAAACTTCAGTTATATCCTTCTTTAATGGTAAAGTAACATGTTAAACAGCATTATATGCAAGTAAACTATTACCTATGTAGTATGCTTTACTTATTTAGTTAGCCTTCATTATGGTAAACAATGAATTGAAATAATGTGACTGAGTGCACCCAAGGCATCAGTAACAATGCAGAGAAACCTGTGCTAGAATAGTTGAAACAATGATATTTCTGGAAGTAGTGCACATTTCCCCATCCTTTTTTATTTTCTTTTATATATAACTTTCATTGAAAATTTTAAACAAGAGTATAAAAAGTAATACAAACTGAAAAAATAAAAAAGAAATCTAAAAAAGCAAAAAGTCCAAAAAATAAAAAATATTGAAGAAAAATAGAAAAGAAAGAAAAGCAATATAAAGAATTGACTTCTGTTACTCTTATAACAGTTATAAGTACAAATATATATTTAACTTCTGTCCATAAAGTTACAACATAGAACTCTTCTTCTATAATCTATGGCAGTGTTGGCAAACCTTTTCAGCACCAAGTGCTGAAATGGGAGCATGCGAAAGGGGGGAGCACCAGAAAGTGGAAGAGCTCCCCGATGCGCATGCATGCACTGAGAAGCTGAGCTTCTGGTACACATGCATGCGCGAAGACCAGTTGGCCAGCATGCATGCGCATACCGGAAACCAGAATAGCAACAGGCGATGGCTGCTGTGCCCAGAGAGATGACTCTGCGTGCCACTTCTGGCATGTGTGCCATAGGTTCACCATCACGAATCTATGGTGTCTAATCATCAAAATAATAAAACACAGGCACATTTTTCTCATTTTTATGCAAAAATCATTAAAAGGCTTCCAGGCACCAATAAATGTAGATGTCTTTTCTCTAATCAAAGAAGTTAGTTTTGTCATTTCAGCAAAAGCTGTCAACTTTACAACTGTTCCTCCATAGAGCATAGTATGGGATCTTTCCAGCTCTGTCCATGCAGTAGTATTGTTTCAGTAATCATATATTGAATAACTTTCAATAAATAATTAGGAGCAGTTTTTTTCTAACTGTTCATCCATTAATCTTAAAAGGCACAGTTTCGGCTTCAACTTAATATTGGTCTTTAAAATTCTCTATCAAACAATATATTTTGAATCCATTTTTAAAGCTTTCTTACATTATTTTTGTCTATTTTCTCTGGCTAAATATAGAGGAAGCAACAAAAAGTAATAATTTTCAATTTAGGAAAAGATCTTTCAAACCCAGTTCTATTGAATTGTTCAAAACTCTTTTTCTGAAGAGTCCCAGCATAGCTGCTGATAGTGATATGTTCTTCCTAAAGAAGTGGTGCCATTTGCCAATGTGTAGCCTATCTCCATCTTGTTTTAAAATAAGGGTGGGATAATCTTTTCTTCATTAATCCATTTCAGGCAGATTGAAGATTATAACTAATTAAATTATAGCTAGTGTTGCAAAATTGATGCTATTTAGTGATGCACATTGATAGGGCTGCAGGTTTTTCTTTTGTTTGTTTTAAAGCCACACTAAAACCTGTAAAAATAATTTTTAAAACCTAGTACTGGTTAAGATATTGGAGTGGGGAACCAGAAAAGCTCAGGTTCAAGTCCACTATCAATTCATGGACATTCACTGGTACGTTTGGACCACTTGTTAGCTGTCATTCCAGCAAGTTCCCTGTTTTTTATGGGGACATAGTACTCCCAAAAGAAAGGCAGTCTGCAGTGATATTCAAAGAGGGTGGGAGGGTTGCCTTGGATACAGGCAAGAAGGTGCTGCTAAAGTCAGACCCAATCTCTTTAGTTTGTAATAATAAAAGCCTGCTGATATCTTGAACACAAACTGTTTTTATTAGGCAAGGAAAGAAATAACAATATCTGGGAGACTTTGAAAGTTGGTACTTTTAAAAATCCATAATAGTATAGTGGAACCGCAGGTTGCAAATGCTCCTGTTCGCGACCAAATCAAGTGGCAAACAAAAAATCCACCCAATTTTTGAATCCGGTCATGATTCAAAAATTGGATAGCGAACAAAATTGGCGTGGAAAATTTCCCCTTCTGCACCATTTTTTTTACTGCACACATGCGCAGTCGGTCGTGCTTCCGGACAATACCAAATCGGGTCGCGACCGGAGTCCGGGAATGGATTACAGTCACAACCCGAGGCTCCACTGTAATTTATTCTATTGTTTTGTAGTTTCTTCTATTACAATTCTTTTTTTAAGGCTTCTGTATGTTTTGCAGGATTATGATACTATATGCAACAGATAGTGCTACATGAAACTACATGAAACTTTAATGCTACATGCAAACGACATTATTCTGTGTTTGCATCCTGCACTGTGATTAACAAGTTTTGTATAATTGCAATCTTGCCAATATATTGAGCTCTGAGCAACATTTTTTTGCAAATAAAAAGCAAGTTTCTGCAATAATATGATACACTTTTGGGTTTGAATTATATTTTGATTTGCAAACAGTTCTCCAATATAAAATATGCCACAGCTGGAACTAAATAAACTGTTTAGCCTGTTGTATTGCTGTTATAAGCATGGTAATTAAAACTGTGATTTACAACTATAATTGATACAGGATTATAATCATCTATGCACTGTTTCTGAACACAATATTGAATATAAAATGCTATTCCCTTTACAGTTAGATTTGTTATGCAAAAAACATTTATAGCTCAATTCTATATGTTTGGGGAGAAGGAATGAAGCTAGCAAACTGACACTGTATGCCAATATACTTATTTACATAATCATATTTTATTGTCTACTTCAACAGACTTCAATAATACAGCACAATAAAATATGGTATGGTAAAATAATGAAAACAATCTCTTCCAAATAATGATTTATAAGGGTAGGACAGATCTACTATTTCTACTAGCCAATTGGAACGTCTTATTTTTACTGTCTTAAGATGGGGCACCTTGAGACATTGCATTTCACATAGTTCCTAATAATAATTTTATTCTGTGTTTCCCTAAAAATAACCTGGTTAGGGCTTATTTTCAGGGAAATACGGTTTCAGCATGATGGCGAGGGACCAGCCCTAGTGGCAGCCTGGCTGGGCACCCCACCCCACCCCCTCAGCATGCACACAAGAGGCAGCGAGCACACAGGGGCTGATGGTGTCCAGCAGCAGCTGCAGCTCACTGTCCCCTTGGTCCACGCACTCAGGCTGTGCAGTCAGTACAGTGCAGGTAAGTCTGAGTTCTGCAACCACCAGGCTGGCCCTCCAAGTAGCGGGTGGAGGCAGAGACAGGGGAGGAAGGTCCACAATCCGGCCTGCTGGATGTGCCGTGTGGAACTGCAGGCAAGCAAAGACAGATGGTGAGACAGAGTGGGTGAGTGGCTGTGTAGGCACATCTGGTGGGCCAGATGACATGCCTCCTCCCCATGCTTCTACCTCCGCCTGCTGCTTGGGGGCCTGGCTTGAAGGTTGCAGAGCTCAAACTCACCTGCCCTATGAAGGCTGCGCAACCCCAGAGTGCTCTGGTTAAGAGGCTGGCAGGCTGCAGCTGCTGCTGCTGGCTGACAATCTTAGCTGGGGCTTATTTGGGGGGTAGGGCTTATATTACAAGCCTCCTGAAAAATCATGCTATGGCTTATTTTCTGGTTGTGTCTTTCGGTGTGTGTGTGTGTGTGTATGTATGTATAAATGTATAATAGTAAGGTCCATTATTGAAACATACAAAATGCTAAGGAATTCTGTCTACCCAGAACAATTTAGAGCAGTATTTTAAGGACTTGTATAACTGTTACTCCTATATCTCTGCATGTACTTTACAAAATATATTCTAATGATTTAATCCCCTGAAATTGAACTTTCTTCCTTCACAGTTCAAGCTCTAGGATTTCTTTGGTCCTTTATTAGTACAAGGGTGGGCAGTGTTATTTCCATGCCACCACCACTTCATTTGTAGGTGTAGATTGGATGATGATGCAAAACGGATTGGACTTGTTGGAATATTCCATTTGCTTAGATGGATGGTGGTGACTCTTTTCTACATTTTGTTTGTTTCATCAAGTTTTTTTTAAAAAAATACAGTTGTGTAATCGATTTTCAACAAAATTAAAACAAGTTGAAAAATTTTCAACTCCATCGAAAAAAATAATGTCACTGAAATGCATCTGTACTTACTTGATTTGTTTTCCTTGGCTTATCACATTCATCTTCTATCTTTTGTTCAAGGAGTTAAAAATGGCATAAATAATTTGCCTTTTTCTCTCTTCTATGCAGATATTCCTCACTCTGACCATAAGGGCTGGCCTGGCACAACATACAGATCCACATTTTTTGTGTTGTGCAAAACTAGCCAATGTGATACTTACCACATCCTCTCTGGCATTATTGTTCAATGTTTGTTTATATTCTTTTAGTTTAAGTATCCCTGAAATAGTGGTCAGTTTATAGCAGATCATGCTGTGATACTGAGAAAGTTATTTTAATCTGACAAACACTGCCAAATTATTAAACGCATACTAACATCTTTTGTAAATGAAGCCATCCCCCCCAGGATTGATTAAGTAGTAATTTGATCACCTACACAACATTCAGATAATTCTAGTACTCTTCATATTCTGTGGGAATGGGAAAATGGTGGAATTATTTTATACTAAATGAAATAAATATAGGGTTATTTCTCAAGCAACAATTTCAATAGCTCAAACCTTTTTGTAAGTACAGGTAGTGATTGACCTATGACTGAATTAATCTGGAATTGTGGTCATAAGTTGTGGTAGCTGTTAAGCAAGTCACCACATGATCACAACCAATTTTATGACCTTGTTTTGTGGTGGTCATTAAGCAAACTATGGTTATCAAAACTAATCCATTTTGGCGGGATTTTTGCGGAAATTGGAACGAAATGTCATAAAACAAAAAACAAATGGCAAAAAACAATGAATATGCTGGTCACGTGTTCATGGGATGTTGGAAATGGCTATATCAGGGGTGGGATTCTACAGGTTCCCTCCGGTTCTATAGAACCAGATGTTATGATTCTGCTCAGTTCGGAGAACCGGAAAATCAGGCCCCTGGCTGGCCCCGCCCCTTCCCCTCCTGGCCACTTGCCTCTGATGAGGCTGAAGATATGTTGCTGGAGCTGTTGGGCTTTAAGCCTGGAGCAAGAATCCCTTTCTCTACTCCCCCCACCCCATCCCATTTGGAAGGTATTGAGTTCTGCTGTTGCTGATGACATCCTCCATGCGTCCTAAATGAGGTAGATTGAGTGGGAAGTGGCTGGTGTGTGAATTTAAGCCTCCTTCCTATAAAATCCATTCAGAAAACAAAGGAGCAGATATTGTTTAATTCTGCTTCAGCCCAGACTGCTGGGAGAGAAAGTAGTTTAAAACTATTATTTAATTGACTAATTCATTGGTTTCTTGTAGCACAGAGTAGCTGCTTGCCTTTTAAAATCCAGCACTGAAGCCCAAGAGTGCTGGATTTCAAAATAAAAGTCAAGGAGCTCAGTGCTACAAGGAGAAGTTCCAGGAAGTGTTGTTGAAGCTGAACCGGGCTTTAAAGCATTTTAAAGTAGCCTGGAGCAAGTATCCCTTGGGGGAGGGGACTTTAATATCTTTAAAGCTATGTCCTTGTGATGAAGGGGCAGTTTATATTACATTTTATAGATTAATCCACCAGTAGAAAATAGGTAACATGATCCATTTGAGGTCAATCCATGCATTTAGTGAGGAGGGGGAGGCAATATTAAATCAGAATCTTTGTACAAGGGGCAATCCAGTAGAAGTGCCTT
>AZIM01003623.1:83912-94311 GCA_000516915.1 Ophiophagus hannah | reverse complement strand
TTAGTTAGGCTTAGTATATATTCTTTTTCTTACTTTCTCTTTGGTGGTTATGGGGGAAGGGTTTCAGGCTTGCCATATTCCTAAGGAGAGAGGAGTGGAGATAGAGAGAGTTGTTTAGGCTAGGTGATTCTTCTTCCTGTGGGAACACAGGAAGATCATGCTGAGGCCCCTTTAGGTGGAGATTTATGACATCAGGCAATGTTGAATTACTTCTATTAGAGAATGTGACTTGGGGGTTGTTTCTAACTTCTAATATTGTGGTGTAATTTGGGGTTGTGTCAGATCCAGAATTACCACAGACTTTGCCAATTTGATGCTTTCCTAAATAAAATAAATTGTCATGGAAGATGGATTTTGCTCTTTTCTTTTTAAATGAATTTTATCACTTGGAAACCTGACAGCTATTTCTGAAAATTTTCAGGTTTTTTTAATGGAATTTTTCACACATTTTTTTCTATTTTAAATATTACTTGTTTTGTAAATCTCTCAGCAGTCTCTTTTCAGTGATTGCTCCTCCTATTTACATATTGAGGGTAACAAAGGAGAGAATCTTGCAGCAGAAACCTGCTAGTTGGTTTACCTTTTAATTTCATTAATCATGTTTCCTCAGTTATTGATGTGTCTTGTTGGTTTTTGTAGGTAATCAACTTCAGTTTGGAGATCACATTGGGCTCTTCCTCTACTAACTTCATTTTTCTTGTAGTATGCATTTTTACAAGTAATACAAAGTAATAGTAAAAATTCCTACTGACTTCTGCTCAGATATTTTCCCCAGCTTTATAGTATTACCAGCAAAGACTCCTAGCCAATATTTAATTGAAATAATATTATAGCAACTTAGTTTCAGTTAAAAGATTTCATTTAAAAAAAACTTATTACATTGTATGTTAAAATATCTTGTTCTAAACTTATTTCTGTCTTCCCATTAGTTATTGATTTTATTATTCTGGTTTTTTTAAGCTCTAAAACTCATGCTTTTCCCAACAAGGTTTATTTTTTTTGTCAACTCAGACTTTGTGTTTCTCAGCTGTAGGTAAGCCCATCTGTTTGGAAAGCTGCAGGCCCAATAATTAAACTTCATAGCTTTCCTCTAGGCACAGTGAAAATGGATTAATGCAGCTTTTCCAAATGAGCAGCAGTCAGCACTGGGATGGTTGCACAGGTGGGTAACTTGCTAGCCTACTTGTTTTCATCACTGCCAACTAAGTAACAGCTCCCAGCAGGCAGAAGGATAATGACTGTCTGTTCAGTAGCAGCTTTTATTCTGAAGAATTCCCAACTGCATTAAAAACCACCATATAAGGAAAGTACGAGAATCATGTCCAGAATTGTGTTTCAGTATAGAACAAGGGGGAAAAGGACATCTTGAGAGATTAAGCCATATCTTATCCCGTATGTATTTTTTCTTTAATTCAGGTGAGTTTTGATTAACACATCCATAGCTACTCAAATCCTTTTCTTCTAAAAATACATTCATTTACAACAACTTTCCCATGCCATACTTGAGGATTGTTGACTTTCCAACAATTACTCCCATTACTGAAGCCTTTTTAAGGTTCTGCTTCTCTTGGGCTGATAAGAATACTGTGCTCATTTACTATTTAATTATTTGTGATATAGCCACCATTTATGAAGTGAATCTGGATTTTATAGGTATTATTTCCCTTATATTGCTAGCCAAAGGACTCTAACATAATTAGATCCAGAAGGGCAGGGACATTGTGTGTTGTGCAATAGTTGGTTGGTGATCATTCATTGAAATTTGGCTGTGGGCCTGCAAATTCTGTTCCTTTTGCTTTGGCATTTTCTTTGTTTCTGTTTCTTACACACCAACGTGCCTACCGTCCCTTCCTAATGTTTCCTTTTTATTTGTATCCATTTCATGTACTAATAATCATGTTTATACTTATATCTGTTATCTAATACATGCTTGACAAATATAAATAAATAAATAAATAAATAAANTAAATAAAAATAAAAAAATACTTCTCTCTTCATTCCTATTAGAATCAGAGCCTCCGCACTAGAAGCAGAGTTGATTTCAAAAGCAATTACTATATCCTGGTCAAATTTATATAATGAATTTTAAGAGTTATGTAACTATATGACTAAATGTTGTTAATCCAGTTTATGAAGTTTTTTGTAGCTTAGAAACATACAAAGGAAAATGTAGAACCTCTTTCTTTTATCTCCCAAACACTTGTACATGTTTAAGTTAGCTTGTTAACATTTACTATTTCCTATCGTAAAATGTTTGCCCTTAGTTTCCATCTTATTTGTAAACTCTCTTGCAGAGTTTTATTCATTTGATGCGAACTTAGGATTCTAGATTTGCCGACTTGAAATTTAATTTTCTCAATTCTGCCCCATTTTTTCTTCTCCTATTGTATTTTTTTAAAATGAAGGGTATTTGTCTGTGGTTTTGTGTATAATTCACCTAATATTTGAACATAATGAAATATGAGAGAAGTTGCAGCGATCCAAACTAGGATTCAAAAATGCTTTGTCTTTCACCTATAAGTTTTCAGTACTATCTCTCTACTGATAGTGTTGGATTACTTTTACTGTTGACTGTCTATTTCTGCTCCTCAACTGAGTTGGACTAAAACTAGATTCAATAACATTACCCAGAAAAAACTGACAAGATGGTTGCAACTGCCTTGATTCAAAGAAAAGACTAATTATACTTGCATCTTGCATGGCCAGGACACAATACATGCCCATCCCCTGCACATGTACTATCTACATTGCTTAGATTATGTTGGATTGCAAGTGGAGGGCCTGTTATCACAAGTGGAAAAAAGTGATCCATAAAGGGATTGTTTTTAAATGAAGAGGTGCCAGGGTTTATGTTTACTGCCTTTTTTTTGTTACAATAATTTCTTTGCCATTTGTTCCATCAATTTCCAGACAGAACAAAAAGGTAGTGGATACACAAAAGGTTAAAAATAAGTAAGGTCTCAGGAGCCTTAGTGGTCAGATGGTTTTTGCCTCCAACCTCATCATGAGACTTTAGAATGTATGAATAACATGTGACCTAGACAAAATGAGTAGATTAATCTGTATTTTGTTCTCCATGTATTATCAGTGCATATTATTTTTTTACATATTAACATATTCTCCTTTTCTCATTTCAATCAACAGGAGACTGATGAAAATATTACTGCCTGGGAATTGCACTCTTATTAGCATCCCTGTTACCAGTTTTAGTCTTTATCTGGTGACATTTATTATTTTAGGAAATCAGTGCACCACAAAATTTGAGAACCTCTTCTATTGTAGATGGGAAGAGCAGTCAGCAACTCTAGATAGTCTATACTATTAAGAATAATATTGTTAGAATCAACCTCTTCCAGTTAATTGTAACATGAGAGATCCTTGGTAGAAGAAACCATTACTTTCCAGTCTGAGTAGACTGCATCCTTGAAAAGAGCACATTTCTTGAGTGAGACTGTTTACTTGAAAGCCTGGGAAGAATTAGTATTCATTAAGGAAAATTGGCAGATAAACTGTAGATATTTTGATTCCTTTTCAGTGCTGCTTTGCTCAGTTCAGTAGTTTACATTTCATTTATCTAGCTCTCTCTTCTTTCTCTTTCTCTTCTCTTTCCTTTTCCTTTCTCTTTCTCTCTCTCTCTCTCCTTCCTCCATCCTTCCATTCCTTCCTCTCCTTTTGTGGGTCTGTGAGCAGGTTACTGGTGCTACCTTAGGATATAGATCTTTGATTCAGCTGTTTAGTATGGTTTGTACTTTCTTATAAATAATTACAAGAATTAGACTAGAAATATATACAGTACTTCATTTTGAGAGTCTTGTAAACTGGTTAAAAGCTTAGTCCAGGGGAAAGCAGCTTTCTTTCTCAGATTCCAGGTGCATGGGGTAGGGAATTCATTATCAGTATCAATTCATTGTCAGTAACAGATAGTGACATCTAACTGCTTGCTCCAGATGTAAAGTACTCAGATACTCCAGAACTTGTGTGCAGGGAATAGAAAAATGATGGTCGCATACATAACATTTAAATATACTGTATACAAAAAGATAAATGTATTACAATCAGGAATATATTATCTGATGATTTGCTGCTACATAAAATTTGTACACAATATCAGTGACACTGTTATTGGAATCAGAAAAAATGTACACCAAATATTTTTATGATGTTGTTGCAAGATAGATATAATGAATAAGTTCCTTATATTCCTATAAAAAGTATAGTGCATCCCTATAAGAAATATGTGAGGAATATTTTTGATTCCTCCTGAGTCTCATGAATAAGTCTATTTAAGTAAAAGTGGGTGGGGGGGTGAGAAATTGAAAATTTACAAATAGAGAACAAGATCAATGCCTTGACACCCCCCCCAAAATCCATCCTCTACCTAAAGAAAGTGGCAGATGTCAGATATTTGGCTGACATCCAACTCATCTTGGGACTTGGATTTTATTGTTGTATGGAACCCTACTGACCTCCAACTAATATTCCAACTGATATTTCATATCCTGGACTATCTCTGTCTAACCTTACTGTAATTCAAACTAAGGAGGTACTCAGCTGAAAAATCATGAGAAGCTAATTAGGATTCAGTAAAACCATTCCACCTTGAATTGTTTCTTTAAAAATACAAGAGGTAAGAAGCAAGTTGGGAAAACTTAAATTTTTAAGCAGTATGTCATGATAAGACTCTAGGGCAGCACCTCAATTTTGAGCATCTCCATCTTGAGCCTGAGGACAGTATTAGATACAAATCTTGTGGCAGACAAAAATATTCTTAAGATATAAAAATGTTCTTAAGAATTTTGATTATACCACTTCAATTTGTGTTTTTGTGGTATAAATATCCAACCTGGATTTTATATAAAAGCTGAACTGCTTTAGCCTTGAAAAACAGAGTATAGCAAAATCTAGCTTACCCACTTCAATGAGAAAAATATTGTCTTGCTGGAACAAAGGATCTTAGTGCAGCCAGGTTGTTTCCCGTACAAACAACCCCACTCCTAAATGTTTAAAGATAAAGATCTGCTCAGTCTTATTACTGCCTATACTTCAGTTCCCTGAGCTACCTCTTGTCTTCAAAACTTTAATTGTTTATTTATAATTGTTAACTCTGATCTTTTTTTATTTACTGTAGAGAATACTTGCTTTTTTTTTTTTTTGAGTCTACCGTTTGGGATACAATGGCAATAGCATCTCAAAACAATATGTGCTTAATTTTGTGACAAAAATCCCTGGTACAAAGGAAAAATCTCCATTTTTCCAATTATTATATACAATATTCCACTTTACTTCAAGAAATAGTTTGTCCTTAACCGATATGGAAAAAGATTAGAGAGTTGTAATTAAATTAGTTAATCTGCTAGGACATTAATTTTAGCATAAGTGATAGATAAATTAATTTTCTAAGCATGTGGTATTTACTAACCTTGCAACTTAATAATTTTCAAATTTTATTTTATGTTTCATATTTTTAAACACCCATCTCCCTTGGATAATTGGTTATTTATTGGACTTTAAGTAATATTTAAAATACAACATAATTTCTTGCCAATTTAAGATAGCAAGTTCATAATAGCAAAATCCATGGGAATTTTTGCACATATTTTTCCCAGCACAAATTAGAAATACACATGTGCACGCATTCAGACATATGCACATGCACCCTGATTTTTCTGTTTGTAAGAATGATTTAACATAGCCAAATAATTTTATTATAATACTACACTGAAGATTCACACAGGAAAGAAGAGAAGATTGTGTGAATGGATATCCGCAGAACATAATCCATCCACACTTATGACAACTTTATTTTTGAGGGATGTTAATCCACCTGTTTAAAATTTGTTGTGTGGGTTTTAAGTTACAAAATAATTGTAATATAGCAAAATGGTTTATTATTATTTAACAATTAATTACTAGATTGAATAAAGCTTTTGTAAAAATAACCAGATGTTCAGATTGGATTTGGCATTTTTATCCAGCTATCAAGTCTGGCCCAGAATCTTTGATATTTGATGGTGTTAACGATACTGTTACACAATGTAAGCTGTTCCAAGTAAAACTGCCTTTTGCAGTTGACTGATAATTATTTTGTGATGTTGCTCCAGCTGTTTTGGAATTGTACCCAAGGCACCTATTATTATTGGTACTATATTTGTTTTTTGGGGTTTTGCCATAGTCCTTCTATTTCTATTTGCAGATCTCTGTATTTTGTTATCTACTTCAATTCTTTTTCTATTCTATTGTCTCCAGATACTGCTACATCTACTACCCAGATTTTTTTTGCCTTTCTTATCAACAATTGTTAAGTCTTAGGTGTTATGTGACAGATGCCTGTCTATCTGAAATCTAAAGTCCCAGAACAATTTAGCAATTTATTTTCCATTTTCATTTTTTAAAACATTCCCTATTTTATAGTCCCACTAGTTTTTACTTGGAGAAAAATGTTGTTTCAAATACCCTACTACTACTTTGTCATGCTATTGTTTGTAATCAGTCTACTTTGTGATGCTTTATTGTTTGTAGTCAGTCTGTGTAATCTTGTAACAGTTTACCAGATGGTCCACTGTTTCTTCAGTTTCTTTGCTGAGGCAGAACTTGCTCTCTGTTAGTTTCTTTTCAATTCTGGAATTGTATGCATTTGTCCTTAAGTATCTCTTTCTTCAACTTTCCTGGTTGTAAAACACTATTTGCACTTTGAATTTTGTGATGGAATTTCTAATTAACTGCATATTAACAAATATGGCTTAGGGGGAAAGAGACACAGAAATATTGAAGAGGGCAGGAATGAGAATGGGGTTGGAATCAGAAAAATTGAAAAAAAAGTGAAATTAGTAAATTGGCAATTTCTGCTCAATCACCCATTTTATTTAACATGAAAAAAGTGAAGTTCTTCTCCCTTTTTTATTTATTAGCAAATTTAAACAAAACACTTTTCTAGATGCTTAGAAGTATCGTATTACTTTCTAATAGAAAGAGTTTAGAGGCTTTTCTGAAAGTCTGCTAAGATTTCTTATAAAGTAATGCTTTTATTTTGTATAGTCTGATAAAATGTAATAGGGAAATGTAGTTACATATACACAGGGTATTTTGATGTGTATTACTTTCTATAAAGAGGAAATTGAAAATGGGTGGAGTGTGCAATGATGAATATATTAAATGCTCAGTACCAACTGAAGGATTATTGAATCTCAGTTTAATAAGCAAGTGGGTTATGAATTCCTTGTTTGGGCTTCTCTTTAAAGGCCAAGCCTCCTCAGAGGCTGACATGAAACCAGCTCAGCATGTAATTCAAATGGGCTTTGAAGTTTTCCTGAAGGATGAAGTCTTGTATCAAAACAGGTTTCACAAGTAATTTGGAGTGATTCAGTCCAATTAATGGTTTTCCTTCCTCAGAGGCAGGCTAAACTTTTGAAAGTATTTCTCTAGAGAATGTGGATCCTTGGATACAAACTATTTTGATTGATTGGGGTCATTTAGAAAATACCCTTTTCAGCATCATCAGTATAGGAGGAGACTTCTTTGTAAAAAAAAAAGCAAAATTTATTTGAAGTAACATTCTTGGCTCTTGATACCTTTTTAAATGGGAAAAATCAAGTTTTATTGCCATTGGATCATAAAACAAACAAGCAACCTTGTATTGACTTTCAGATACAACTACAGAATTCCTGAGAAATGTATCAAATTTTGCAGTCATATGTTTTAATATATTAATTTATATTTGAATGTCAGTAAAGTACATCTTGACTATTTACAAGGGACAAGCAGAAATTATAGAACATGGTTGGGGGGAGGGGGGTTCTGATCAAATACTATTAAAGTGGATTTTGTATTGGATATAGGTGTACCTGCCTGAATGTTTTATGTGTGCATAAGTATATGTATGTTTGTGTATGTGTGTGCGTGCAACTATATGTAAGTATGTTTTTGTGTATCTATGCCTGTACATTCTGGAGAGATTTGATGTCATTCCTGTGATCTGTTAGACCACTCTTTCAGCCTAGGGACCCTCTGAGTGCTCCCACCAGCAATGGTATTTCTCTGGCTTTACTTTCCATAGTTCTCTGGTTCCTCCTGTAAATCCAGCTTCTCATACTCATTCTTAATCTTGCTGTCACTTGACTGCACTACATATATCCAATCACTGTCTTCTGGACCTTTCCTTCCACCATAATGTCTGACTGATTCATTCGTCCCTGCATATCTGTCTGGATTTTGACATCCCACAGGAGCTTGTTATTCTCCATGATTTTTATAGAATCTCCCATTTGTATTTGCAGAGTCCAACGCATATACTGTGCATGTGTTCCTGTACACAATGTCAGTTACTTGGTTTTGCCATTCAGTGTATCCATTCCTCTTATATTTGTCTCTTATATCCTGTCACTGTGTGTTGGGATGTTTCTGAGGTCTTTCTACACAAACAGAGTCCCAACTAATGTGATAGACTTCTGCTTCTGTGAATCTGATGCTGATGATGGTAGGATTTTCCAGTGTCTGCCACATTAGCTATTTACATTCCATTCAGGGCTTTTTCCATGTTCTCCAGTCCACTATATGTATTGGTCAGACATACTGATATTGTCTATCTTCTCCTTCTCAGGATATGTCTTAGTACTTAGATACTGTTGTCTTCATTCTCTCTTCATTGTGGTTCCCATGTAATTGAGGGATACCAAAATACTTCTATCTCATCTATATGAGGCCCGCACATAGTTCCATTCCATCATTTTTAACTACCCTTCCTTTTTTTAGTACAATCTGGACATACATCTCTAGTCTGAATTATTTCCCCAAGTCCCCATTACAGATCCATGTCAGGTAGATAAGCAACTCAATGTCTCATTCACTCTTAATATACACCTTGATGTGATCCATGTAGAAAATGTGGCAGATGATGGTTTAACTCTTGAACTTGTATTTGTTAGGCATTATTTATCTTGCTGAGTGGGTTGTAGCCTGTGCACTGTCCTTGCCTGCATTAGCCAGCCTGTGTGGGAGTCTGCTGCTTGCAGTTAATTCATCTGTGCTGGTAGATGTTCATGCACTTTTGTTAAGTTTTTTATCCAGTTGATGTGGATCATTTTGAGCTAGGTATTGTCCAGCTCTTTATGTTCTTGACCTGCCATTATGATGATCACTGGTTCCTCTTCTGGGAGATTGCTGCTCTCATGTCCTGTAGCCACTTTGAACTGGCATTACTGCTTTCTCTTTCTGCCATATGTTCTTCCAATTTCTGCTATTGGTGGCTATGCTATTACTGTATAGTTGCACTCCAGTTGGGAGTATACCTTTGGTTCTTTGGAGAGAAGGAAATTTATTTTCTTGCCTTTGCTTCTCTAGTCCCAGTGCTGAGAGGCTTTGCTTAGCAATCTCTAGCACTTCAAATGGATTCACACCCTTGTGTTTTTCCAATAGTTGAGTCTTATCTCTAATCTTTACACCCTTTTGTAATTCTACTAGCTAATTAACCTCTCATGAATGAAGACAGTATATGTGTCCCAAAATAATGTTGCAGAATCCAATCTGGGTCGGTCATTGGGACCAGGGGTTTTGTCTTCTGAGCTTTTGCACTTGTGGTGGAGCCCATCTTTATTAACTTATTTCTGAGTTACCTTAATCTTAGGCTCTAAATTCATTTTCCAGGGGATGGGGGGATTGAGGAGAGGTGTGTACTGCTGTTCTTTTTGATGATATAGCTGATCATTTCCAGGCTTATAGTGCATATACCACTTCATCAGTTTGAATTATGGTATAGTAAGGATTTTCATGAGGACCCCATTGACATCTTCTACCATGCTATCCATTGGTATTTCTTCGAGCCTTGGTAATTAGTCCTGAGGGTTAACTGTAGGTAGTTTATCCATGATTTTCTGCCTCATATCAGCTGCTGTGCTATGATATGAAGGAGTGGCAGTGATGTTCAAACTTCTGATTTTGGCTGCACATGCAATTGTTCTTCTGGATCTTCTTGAGTGTGAGATGTGATATATAGTTGGCTTATTTTAAGTTATGACTGCAACTTCCTCTAAACTATGTTAAATATTGGGTAGCTAGCTGGGTTTTATTTTTTTAGCATGGATGTATTTTCCTCATATGTTTCATATTTGCCCTATCATTAAAAATTTCATCAACTCTAAATTCTTTTGACTTATTCATGTATGGTTTGTTCTAGTAGCCTGCTTATTGTTGGATTGTCCTGGTTCCCTAACATCTGGCTCAGACCTTGTTTATGCAGTTGAGGTTCAAGAAGGCATGATTCTCTTGGTTCATGTCACTCTTATATCTGAGGCAAGCAAATGAAGTATCAGGTGATATGGTTGGTAATTCAAACCCCAGTCTCTTGTATTGATGAGCAGCACCACTATGCTATTCAAATGCTAGCATATGCATATATATATAAGAT
>AZIM01003622.1:62229-75916 GCA_000516915.1 Ophiophagus hannah | reverse complement strand
TAAATAAATAAATAAATAAATAAATACTGGGAAAATTTAAGAGGGTTACATATAAAGAGCAATATTGTCTAAAGTTCCTGTAACATTTGATGAAAATAACAGAAAATATGCAAAGGTGTTCTTAAACTGTATTTTATTTCATAAATACCTTAGTACAAAATAAAGATTACAAGTTTCTTGGAATTCATTGTTTCTTTGAAAAGCGTCTTTACTGCATATCATCAGTAATAGTAGTCCAATACGTCAATGCTTATTTTTACTTTTTAAAGTATAGTTTACATCATTTTTATTAAAAAATTTTAAAAGGAAGATAAAACTCACTCCAAATTAGTATAAGTGAGGAAAAAAAGAAAAGAAAAAAGAAAAAAAGAGAAAGCTAGAATGCAAAAAAGTAAAAGAAAAGAGAAAAAGCAATCAGTACAAAGTAGCTTCCACTCTTCTTTATAGCAATTACATGAACAACTATAAATTTATCTCTTACTCTATGATTACAACTCTCTTCTTTCTAAAATTGATCCTGTGTAATCATCAAAACCATTAATCATTTCCTGTTTTTCTGTCTTGCAAAAAGTCTATAAGAGAGGTCCAATCAGTAGTTTACCAACCATTAGTCCATTGTGGGTAGTGCTGAACCATTCCATCTTTGTGCATACAGTACTCTTGCTGCAGTTATCATATACAAAAAAGTTCCATAACATTTTTCAAGTGTTTATCTCAAAAGGAAAATCATGGGTTTCAATCTTCTGAATCAATGTATGCATTTTAATCTAGACCTTTCTACTTATTTTACATATGCATCAAACATGATTAAAAAGTCCCTTCTTGTTGTTCACTTTCCAAGTTAAATTAGAAGTGCCTTTATAATTGTAGACAATATGTGCTATATAATTGTAGATCATTTTATTAAAAAAAAGTCTGTTTAAAAATAATATAAATTACAATTCTTTCAACCATGGTTTCCCATTGTTTCATTTGTATATTACAACCATTTTAGCCCAGTTTATATCATTCTTTCATTAGTTCTGTTTCAAATTTCAATAAAAATGTTTACATTTTAGCAGTTACATGGTCATCATTTGACAAAATTCTACTTCAAACTCAATCTTACAATGTTCAAAATTACAAATTCTTTGGTCTATTGTAAATAAGAGGACCATTGACAACTATATTCTTTAGCCACCAGTTTTTTGCTTGATTTTATTTTATCTTCTCCTTGGCAAAACTGTAATATATCACAAAAAGCCAACCATTTATGTGTGCCTATTATTAATATGACAGCCAAACTCTGTTTTTGGGCACAACGTCTGTATCTATTCTCTATTCTCAATTGTCATGCCTTAAATAATATTTATTTTTTTAAGATCCACATTAATCCTGACTTCGTCATAGTACAAGTATCTATGCCACCCAAATATCAGGTCATGTCCTTCTAATTCCAAAGTCTTTCATTTCTCAGCAGCACCCTCTCTTTCATCTAAATCTAAACAACAAGCTTCAAAATATGGTTTAAAATCAGATAGTTCTACTCTTTCCATTTTGTAATACCTTATATTTAACTCATTGTTTTTCACTTGTACACACATTTAGATATAACCTCTGCCAATTTTTAAAAGGTACATGAATTGCCAAAAGAGTTATTGTCTGAAACAAAAAATATATTTTTAGGCAAGACAGTAATTTTTTATCAGTGAAATTCTCCCCCAAAATGTCAGTTGTAATTTCTTCCACCTTAACATTATTATTTGGTTCATCACTCAATCAACCAAATGTGTAGACTGGATTTGGCATTTTTGTCCATCTATTGAGTCCTTCCAAAGGACCTGGAATATTATTAAATTTGTTTGCCACCCATCTCACCACAAGGCAACATATCTTTTTTAACTTCAGTCCATGTCTTAATATTTTTTTTTGAAATTTTATATTTATACTATGTCATAATATAGTTATTGTGAAACAATGTGCAGTTCATATTTGTCATGGTGATATCAGATGATTTACTTTATTTGCAATCTTAAAATCTGTTTTACTTATCCGTTGTGTTTGATCTTCTATTTTTGTTAACACCTTTTTTTCCTGTTTATTAAACTTAAAGTCTGCTAATGCACCAAATTATTTTAATTTGTCCATTAATATTTTAATTCCCAAATTAGTTTTAGTATGGTGTCTCTTCCATGTTCACCAAATAGATAAGGTTTCATACAAATCTTACTGAATATTTATTTTAAGTGTGATGGTTTCAGGAAAATATAAAATAAGGGCTATATGAATGAAATGGTCTGATATACTAATCAATGGATTTGATTTTTTTTAGTACTGTGTCATTTAGAAATTATGAAGGCCAGTTCACATAAAAATTGGGCTCTTAACAAACCCCAGGAAAGAGGGACCCTATGGCCCTTTCCTCTTATCTCAGAGCATACAGGTCTGAGAGAGGAGTCTTCCATTAATTATTTCTCAACAGATCATGCTGGAGGAGGGCATGTGATTAAACAGATAACCTGGAACTCCAGTGCAGTATTCAAGCCCACTCCCATAAGGCATGGCAGCCAGATGGTATGAAAAGACCTGATAGATCAACATCAGCTCATAGAAGGCAATACTGTAGGAAACCAGTCAGCCAGTTTGGTCTAGTGGTTAAGATACCAGAGTAGCAAATAGGAGACCATGAGTTCAGGTTCTGCCTTTGCCATGGAAACCACCAGATGACTTTGAGCCAGTCACTCTCTTCAGCAAAACCCACCTCACAGGGTTACTGTTGTGGGGAAAATAAAAGTGTGTTGGATATGTTTGCCATCTTGAATTATTTGTTAAAAATAATAAATTTGGGAAATAAATAAGTCAGTCACCATATTGCTAAAAGAGGCACTAGACAATAGCATCATGGATGGCTAAAGAGATAAGAACGAAGGCAACTGATACTGCAGACACAAACAACTCAGCATAAAAGAGATGAGCAGTGAAGCTTCATGGAGATGTTTTTGCTACAAGAATATCAATATCTTAGTCTTCCAGAATAGTGCTGGTGGAACACAAAGAGTTGCTGAGAGCAAAGCAAATTAACATGAATTGAAGGTCACTTTGTATTAAAAAATAGATTTCATATTTTTATCAGTTAGTGAATTTCTGCAAGAAAGTTCCTTGCTGCATTTTTTAATCATCACGTACTGTATATAATTTCTAAATATTCTTATTTATATATTTTTAGCATGAGCTTCTTTTTTAAGAATTCAAGGCTGCATTGATAGTTCCTTTCTTTAATTTCATAACTCTATTATAAGATAGGTTAGACTGAAAATGAGTGATGATACATAAGTAATTCAGTGATCTTCACAGTTGCACATAGATTAATACTTAGGTCTCTCATTATTGAACACATCTAATCCTAACTGAGAATTAACTATGACTTTCTGATCATAGTCATACTTATTTTGAGGCATGAGCAAAGCTGTATCCATGGTCTGTGTTAGTATTGTAATGTTTCTCTTTCCACAGGAGTTCAGCTACAGGATACAAAAGGAAAATATACTTTTGTTTTGTTTTTAATAAAAACCTCATTTGGGGAATCAAAAGAAGTAAGAATCAAACTTAAATATCATTGCCCATCACTAAGAACAAAAAAGAGTAAAAAGGAAAAAAGAAATTCTTCTTGTTATGGGATGCTGACAATGCTAAAAGAATAATCAGGATCAAAAATGGATTAAATATATTCACAGAAGATCTATCAACACCTCTTAGCGATAGTGCAATCAGAGATTAAAATGGTACTTTAGCCTGCAACAGCTGAGAACTGAGAGGGAACAATAGTAGAATAAGAAACTATAGAGGAAAAGGTGATATGTTTATCTTGGAATTGGTGCATGAGCAAAAATGCTTAAGCCATCTTTCACGTCACAAAGATATCTTGTTCCAGCTTAAGTGAGTGGAAAAGAACACATGTAAAAGCTGATAGTTGTTTGGTTGACTTATGTCTCTAAATACAAATGAGCAGGATTTATGTTAGGAGAAGTTTTGATAGCAGATTCAAATAAGCCTTTTTTCTGTTATCTGAGCCAAAAGCAAGTTAAGTAGGTTCTGCTTTTGCATCATATTTCAACTAAAGAGGGGAAAAGAAGGTTATTATTCTAGACTAAATCTACCCATTAATTAACTTCTAGCCTGTAGAGATTTAATTTTATGTTTGCCCAATCTTAAGGATTTTCCTGTGTTGAATAAAATTTCAGGAGAAAAAGACTATGCAAATCAGAAAGGCAATTACAATTCTCCCTCTTAAAAAATTATATTGCTTTTGCAATTTTTTCCCCTGCATTGCCTTTTCATTTATCTATATATTTAGGACAGCTGTCTTTAGTGAAGTGAAAAATAAGACTTATTCATTGCCTTAATTACAGTAACATGGTCATTATTAAATATATTGCAGCACCTCTTGATTTTCTTCTCTTTTTTTGCACTGAAAAAATATTTATATTCTGCCTTTATTATTTTTTATAAATAAGGAAATGAACATACCCAATATTCCTTCTTCCTCCCATTTTACTCACAACAACAACTCTGTGAAATAGGTTGGGCTGAGAGAAAGGATTGACACAAATTACCCAGCTGAATATCATGCCTAAAACTGGACTAGAATTCAAAAACCACCTTGAACTGATTTCTAGGCCTGCTTCTTAACCACTACACCAATTCTAGCTAATTGTAAAGCTATTATTTGAAGAAGAGAGATTAGCATACAAGCTTGTGTTTACATTTTCTCTACATATTGTAAGAAAGAACTAATCCTGTTCTTGTATTAGAGTATCTGTCCAATTTGAGGCCGTCGTGTATGCCTGTGTCTGTGTGGTTATTTTATAGCACTTTATTCAGCTTAGCTTTTACTGATTACTAAGATTTGTTTCACAAAGATTAAGGTTAGAATTATAATGCTTCTTGTGATCTAAAGATGTTTAAAAAATATTAATGTGATATCGCAGCTTAAGCAGGACATACTATTGAGTCACAGTAATAAATACAGCAGTTGAAGAAATTGCAACTATATTAAGTAACCAGATCTGAGCTGCAAAAGTCTGGATGACATCAGAAAGCTTTAGGTATCTCTTTGCTGTCATCAAGAAGCCAGCTAGATGTTTTGAGTCCAGATCTAGGGAAACCAAGTTTCCTAATCCACTGAATTTAGTTTATTCCTCATGCTGGAGAGAACTTGCAAACTCCAGACTAAGCCCAGATGAATTCTGATAAAGATTAAATCATGATCAATTTGTGGCAAGATGGGTGGTAAATAAATTTAATAAAATAATAATAGCTCTAAATGATTGGAACATAACATAGTTTTCTTGATGTGCTGAGGGGCACTGCTATCCTACATAATTGGCTACAAATTAATTAGGCAAGTGGTTGACATTTCCTCCAAGTGGTATAAACACTGTTCCTATGTTTGTGAGAGCTGAGACCCCTAAGTGTGAGATTTTGTCTCAGCAGGAGCTCTATATTGCTGCTCAGGATCAAACAGTAGCACCGAATGCCACATCAGCATTTTTTTCCAAAGAAAAGTGAACTTACCCCTCACTTTGGTGTGCAAACAACCTTTCCCACCTTCCTTGGTGTCTACTTAACACTGAAACCAATGGTCCACAGATTCCTACCTAGACATAGGTTTTTTTACAGAGAAAATGCCAAGCCAAGTTACATTCTAAAACTAGAGGTGCTATGTAAGTAAGCTGGCCTGGAAACTAAACTCTGTGCTCTGAAAAGTCAACTTACTTTCACAGATGTAAATGGACCAGTTAAGGTTACTTAGAGGAAGAAAAAAGAACCAATCAGCAAACGTTCAAACTTCCCTTTCTCAGACTCTTCTCTTCAATTTTAATCTGATACATAATTTAAACTCTGATTTCACAGAGTTTAAGTTAATATCTATGATTTTATATAATCACAACAACTTTGAGAGCTGGGTTTAAGAGAAAGACATTGAACAGATTAGAATTCTGTGAGAGGAATAAACACTGAATGTCTGCAGTTCATAACTATATGAGCTACATTGAACCCTATAGGTTCAATGCAACTGTTTACAGTGTAATGTTTGATGCTACTTTCCATTTCTGTGACAAGGTTTTTGCAGAATTTTGCTGACATATTGAGAGGTAATATTATCTTATAGTGAGCCTAATTATGATGATATAGTCATTGTGATTCTGGACACTGACTTTTCTCTTTTAAACTAATTCAGAAAAAAAGTAGTTCCAATCTGAAGAAAAAGTATATTTGTACTGCATAATTACATCTACATCTCTTTTAGATGTCTTCCTGTAGTTAAAAAAGATAGAGAGCTAAAAGAAAAGCAGTTAAAATATGGCAAGGAAGGAAGGAGGGGGGAGGGAGGGAATGAGGGAGGGGGGGAGGAAAGAAGGAAATCTGAAAAATGAATGGCAGGTACACTTATACATGGTGATACATGGTGATCCATCAGTTTCTATGCATAAGTGTCTTGTGTATGACTATTTTCAATGAAATATCTCTGAAAAATACCTTAATTCTTGACATTCAGTTTAGGGCCTTTGAATGAGTAATAGGGTGATTTTCTGCCAAGAATTAAAAATATATTAAACTTTATGTTGAATTTTCTCTTTAGTTTAATTTTTATATATTCCTCTCCTAGGATTTCAGCTACTTTGATTTTTTTGCTTAATTTGAAATAAAAAAAAGTAAGAAAAATCTAAAGACATGCATGGGAAAGCCAAAACTGCTGAAATTCTGCACCTTAGTAAGTACTCATAAAAGTATTATGAAACAAGGGGTCTTCCTTGCCACCCTTTCCTGTTAGTTTTTTTTGTAACCGCAGGTGAATAGCAAAAGCAGGAGATTCTTCATTGTATTCTGATTTGACTACCATGAGGGCAGATGGAAACTTTTTCCTTTAACATTAATGATTACCTCTGAACCCCATCCTTCTTCCAGAAAATCAAGATTGATGACCTTAACGTTCTAAAATATATTACATTTGTGTTTTATACTTTTATAACTATTTGTTTCTATTGGACTAAAGGCAATACAATGTTTTAAACAAACAAATATCCCTATAGTATATATCCAACTAGGACAAAGTTTAATTTTTCCAAGCCCACATAGTCCTTCAAATCAGTTTCACATTTAAACTCACATTTCTTCAGTTACTATATCAGAATAAAGAGGAAAGGATGCAGTGAAAGAGGACCATTGTTGCTGTGGGTATTTGCTGTTACAAAGTGATGTTTGCGGACTGAAATGTAAAAAAAAAAAAAGCAAACATATGGTGCATTTTAATTCTGCTATGAATCATGCCTGATGGCTTCTCCTATGAATCACTACAAAATGAATCATAATACAGGCATACTTCATCTCTCTGAAACTAACTTAGCTGTCTCTAAGATTAAGTGGTTTATATACCTCTCCAAAAGGTTCTTTCAGACTTTTCAAAAATTCAGGCAACGTTTTCTCAATATTTATACTAAATCATTTCTGGGAAGTTTTCTTCTCAGCTCAGAACAAGGAATTGTATATTGGAAGATGAACAAGAAAGTCTGGTTACAAAAGATAAGGTAGACCAGTGAAATTAGATTTTTGGCTGTTGTGGAGTTAGCATCAAAATCTCTCAGTGATGCCTGTTTTTGCCATTGAATTTTACAATGCCAAATTTAAAAAGTGACTCATTCTAGCTCCCAAATGACTAAACTTTGAAAAACCACAGAGGATTTTTTTCCAGCATATGAGTATGATAACTTTTCAAAGCGCTGCACTGCATATATGAAAAAACTCATATTCATTTCTAAAATCAAATACTAAAGGTCTTCTGCACTTTCCACTGAATCTTAAACATTGGAGTTTTTTCCCTAAAGATCCTACTTTGAAATATCTTATTAATATTATGCTAACAGTCATAGTTCCAACAGAATCTGTAATGAGGGAGGGAGGAAATTATATTCCCCTAAATGATTTCTTTTTAATGGTTTACAGGAGACAAGGTTGAGAGAGGACCTGAGAGCTGTCTTCAAATACCCAAAACACTGTTTGAATTTATTTTTACTTTTTCTAGAGCTTAAGACTAGAACTAATTGGATAAAATTTCAAAGATGTAGATACACGGTCAGTGTTATTAAAAACTTATAGAGAGTAAGAGCTGTCAATCAATGGAACAAGTTGCTCACATGCAGTGGCCCTTCACTGAGGTTTTCAAATAGAAGCTGGATAGTCATTGATAGTCATACTGGGGATGGTGTAGTGAATCCTGCATTGTGCAGGAGATTGGACTTGATGACCTCTTGGATGCCTTCCAATTCTGTCATTCTATGATTTCATGAAATATCAGTTAGCAGGTTGATTTTCAAACAGAGGCATATGGTCCTCCTTTGGCCTGAAAAAATATCCAACCTCAAGGAACTGCTACTAGGATTTCTCTGTGCTACTAGTTTCCATTTTTTTGCTTCACACCAGAATGCTTTTCCGCACTATTTGAACTGAGTTCTCTGAAGGTCTTCCTAGGACTTGAAACTACAGAGTCAGTCGCTCAGACACATGCAAGTGGCACAAAGGGAATGTCCTCCCCGCCAAGTGCGGGACAGTGGAAGGGTGCCACTCGGCTAGCTCAGGTTCATCTCCCGGCAGTTAGCTGTTTCCTAACCTGCTGGCAGCTTTAGTCCTCTTGTGCTGAGTGCACCCTTACCTGCCAGGCTTGGATTCAAGGTCGGCGATCTTTGGAAGACAAGGGCATTGAGCCATTTGGGAAGCTTGTAAACGCCAAGTCCAAAATTCTCAAATAAAGGGAAGTACGTAACAAAAAAAGCTTCTCTGTTATCTTTTTTTTTCTTCCCAAGGAGGTCTTTGAAAACAGGTGTGGACTGCTTTTAATTTTAGGCAATAGCCAGCAATATACCATAAATTTCAATTAGTTAAAAAGAAGAGATGAAGGAATTATTAATCCCAAAGGAAGAGGCAGCAGCCATGCTGTACAAGGGAGCTGTCATCAATCCAGCAAAGGTTTCCTTTATGTGCTTTTACTGTGCACCAGAAGATTCCTTCTATCACCACTTCCAAAATATTCCAAATCAGAGAGGCTATTGACCTCCTACAGAATTTGTAACATGGGGTACATGGAAGGTAGCAGATTTGGAATCTGCATTTCTTGCATTTCCTACATTTCCTCCAGTGGCAAAGAAAAGAAGGATTCAGCATGTCCCAGCTCATCTTCTGGGAAGGTACAACTTATCTAAGGTAGTGTTTCTCACTCTTAGCTACTTTAACATATATAGACTTGAACTCCCAGGATTCCCCAGCTAGTCATGCTGGCTGGGAAATTCTGGGAATTAAAGTTCACACATCTTAAGAGTTGCCAAGCTTGAGAAACATTTTTAAGGGTTACAATACATATTCCAATAAACTAGTTTATGAGAGTCCAGATTGTGAAATCTGCTTGCTATATAAACCCATAAAATTGGATTTATTATTTCCTTACAGTGGAATATTAGGTTGAGGAAACTACAAAGGCTTCTAAACACATTAATAGGAGAAATACATTTCTTAAATCAGGGTGAATTAACTTGCTTTCTTGACACAGAGCATGAAGTTGTCCTCTTCCCAAACTGTGGTTCACAATAACCTAAAATATAAAGTTAACCAGGCATCTGAAGACAAATGCCACAAATACTGGTTCTCCTCAACAGTGCTAAAATTGTAACAACAAAAATGCATAATGTTAATAGTGACTAGTTTTACAGATTATTTGATGATCAAATAAATTCACACAATAAGTCAAAACCAAACAAATCACATGGTTTAGTGCAAATGTAAATATACTGCTCTTATTTTTAAACACATAGTAAGTAATAATGTTAATATAGTATTTTCATGAAAGGAATTAATTCATTTACAGATACAACTGAGAAAAAGAACAGCCACACCCTTGGTTTTATGACTGGATTAGTACTCAGAAAGTCTTTGTAAGGTCTTAAACTTATAGCTAAGTAGATCCAGTGGACTTATACCGCTCCCATAATATTATGGTTTTGTTCCTTACTCCAATGTTTTGGGTAAATTAAGGCAATGAATGCACTCATATATATACATTTGAAATGCCAATGCTGATTGAACTGCAAATATAGAAACATTGTTTTTAATCTTCATTTTAAAGAGAGTAAAATTATTTCAAACCTTTTCTGGCTTTAACCTTTGCCCACTGATATCTGCATAGCAGTTGCATAATACTAACTTTGATGTAAAATTACAGTGGAAAATGCCCAGACTCTTCTCAGCTGAAATCAGACAATACAACTTTTGTAAATCACATTCAATTTTCCAATCAATGCTAAGATAAACTGGAACTTGATATCTGATTTGCAATAGCTTATTTTAATATTCATCTCTCTCCTCAGATGCTGCTGGTGAGCAAGATGTCAATTCTGCTGAGAATGTGGATGACACTGAAGACAATGAGGAATTCCTAGAGAAGCTCATATCCATTACCTCCAAGAGTTTACCGAAACTGGAGGTAGAGGAGAGATACAATATAACCAGAGAGCTAGGGAGTGGCTCCTATGGACATGTTCTACAGGTTCAGCTTCGTGAGAGAGGTACATAAATGTGACCATTTGATTGGGTTTAAATAATAGCCAGGAAGACCCAACTGTGTTTGCCAATATACCCGTTGGAGCATTTCAGAGTCCCCATTTCCATTATTTCTCAGATTTTTTCAATAAAAATTAAATCTATGGAAAACTGGTATTCTATTTTTGGTATGGAAATCTATGGAAAACTGGCATTCTATTTTTGGGCAAAATTTGAAGGGCTGCCACCAAGAAGAGAGGGTCAACCTATTTTCCAAAGCACCCAAGGCAAGACAAGAAACAACAGATGGAAACCTATAAAAGAGAGATACAATCTAGAATTTAGGAGAAATTTCCTGACAGTGAGAACAATTAACCAATGGAACAGCTTGCCTTGAAAGCTGTGATTGATCCATTATTGGAACCATTTAAAAAGAGACTGGGCAGCCAAATGTCTGAAATGATACAGCGTGTCCTGCTTGAGCAGAATGTTGGACTAGAACAACTTCCACTATGTTCTATGTTCTACAGAACAAAGGGCCAGCCTGATGTGCTAAACAGAATCTTGAGGAACTGATAGGAAGTAGGGGAATGTCCTTATTAGTTTTTCTTCCGGCAGGGCAGATGCTTATTTTGAGTGTGGTCATGCCCTATCGGCAGATGACATGGAAGCCATACTACTCAGCTGGAGGCTTCTCTAAGAAACTGTCTGCAGATGCCGTGAGGGTGACACAACTTTGCCCCTCTTTGAATCCAAAAATTAGCTGTCTTTATTTAGCCCCTTTGTGAATAAAACTTTGGGAGCCATAAATTCATTTGGAATATTTTTAAGCCTATCATGTAATACAAAATGGCCACGGGGGATTGCCTATTCACCAAATAATTGTGTATCCAACAAAGGTGCCAATATAGGTTCTGAAGCAGTTTTCCCCACAACAAATGCAAATAATATACATTTCTAGACTTTCCTATGGTTCATTTTAACCATGGAGTATTGATCAAGACAGTGATAATGTTAATCCATAAATCTTGATTTATAAATTCCAGTGGCTGGATTTACACATCACACTAAGCCAAAACCTAACAAATCTTTTTCTAGCTGACCATGATACATCATGCTATTGTTTATCTGAGTTTATTCTGTTGTCCAATAGGTACAGCTCTATGAAGATCATATTGGAAAGTCTTATTCACAAGTTCTCTATTTAAGAATTCACTTAATTATGAGGAATTTAAGGGTTCCTCAGGTTGGGATTAAAGTTTTATTTCATCAAGTCTTGACTTGGGTTGAGTTTAGTCTGCACTGTTTGTGGCTCTCATCCAACTCACACTGCCTGCAATTAATTAACTGTGTCATCCTAGGCATGTGGACAGCTGCCAACAAGCAGGTGCTGCTTTGGCAAAGCAAAACCTAGCAAATAGAGCAGCAAATTGGCTAGCTTCCCAACTGTAAGGCATACAGAAGGAAACAGTCCTTAAGAAAAATGAAAATGAATGGCAGATTGCTCAGCATTCATGCAAGTAAAATTCTGAGCACAGAGTATGGAGGTTTGCTTTTTTCTCTATTACATAGATTTCCTTTATTGTTTAATTAACTAGCTTCACAGTGCCACCTAGTGGGATTCAGTAACAACTCCAAGTTTGGAAGTTTGATCTCCCGATATTTTTCCTTTCTTCCCTGTTTGGCTTCCAGCCCTGCGACTCTATGAAAGTCCTCCACTGATGTACTGACTACTTAGTTTCAGATCAGAGACAGCATCAATCAGATATTGCTAAGACATTGATATCCATAAAGTAGCAAAACGTGTCACCATTAACCTCCATATTCCATATCTTTTGATTCCAAAACCCCTTCCTTTGAATCAAGATGACTAGCCTTTAAGGATGTCAGAAACAGTTAACTAACAAATAAACTGCAGATAAACCAAAAGCATTTGTTTTCTGATTTCTCTCTCTCCTTTATTTTTTTAAAAATATTTTTATTTTTTAAAAACAAAAATACAAATCTCTATTCACATTAACAGTGTTCATGTCATTATTAATACATACCTCTCCTCTCTCTCCTTTAAAATGGACTCTGGATGGGGGAGGGGGAAGAACGCCCTGTTTTCTATTACTTGGAAGCTTATTCTGAAGAATCAAAACAGCATTAAATTAGTCAGTTTTCAGGGTAAATATTTCTAGCAGCTCTAAAAGATGCATTTCATCAGCTTGTTTGCATCTATTAGCACATCTGCAGGAAAGACAATCCCAGCCATGTTTAGTCTTTCTTCTTCTGTAAGGCTTTGTTCAAGTTGTTGTGGGTTTACTTTCAGTCTCATACCTTTTTTGGGGGGGGGGAAGGAACTATTATATGATTAAGAAAATTAACATTACCAGATGCAAAGACAAGACTTTTAGAGTTCATTTGCAAGTCAAAATGCATCGCAAAGATCACTAATGTATCTGCCTGGTTTTATGGGATGAATCTCTAAAAATAATATTGTAAGCAGATCAAGATTTCAGAAAAGTTTCTCCCGAAGCATTTAATATACTGTGCAAAACACAATATAATCCTGACATATGCACCTGGTAATTATTATATTAAACACAGTAGCAGTCAACCAGTTTGGTGTATGGTTAAGGTACAATCTAAAGAACAAAACAAAACAGAAATCTGTATTCCTGTTCTGCCTTGGGAATATATATGTGTGTGTTTGTTTGTGCGTGTGTGTGTGTGTATTTATTGCCAAATATTTATTGCCATATATCCTTGCTTGCAGGAACCTCAATGGCTTTGAAACTGATGTCCAAGGAACACACAGGGAGACGGGAGTTCCTGTGGGAATATTGTATTGCTCTCTGCCTTTCTTCACACCCTACACTTCTTCGAACCATTGGCAGTGCTTTTGAATCATCTACACATTATGGATTTGCACAGGAGCTGGCACCGGCTGGAGACCTCTGCAGCATTCTGAACTCGGGGGTATAAAAATCTAAAGACTTTAAGGGCACCACAAATCAGTGGTGGGATTCAAATGTTTTTACTACTGGTTCGGTGGGCGTGGCTTNGGCGTGGCTTGGTGGGCGTGGCAGGAGAATGATACTGTAAAATCTCCAGTCAGAGGTGGTATTTGTTAGTT
>AZIM01003621.1:185641-196390 GCA_000516915.1 Ophiophagus hannah | reverse complement strand
AATATGCTGACTCTGTAAACCGCTTTGAGAAGGCTGTAAAGCACCATAAAGCGGTATATAAGTCTAAGAGTTACTGTTGTTGCTATCTGGTGACCTTCAGTTATCTTGGGATGCAGTTCATTGTTTTTCATGTTGCCTGTGGCTAATGGAAATTGAAGTACAAAGCATTTGGAGAATACTAGGGTTTGTTCAGATTAAATAGGCACAATTATGTTAAGTATGTATACATTTTCAGGTTTGTAATGATTTAATAGTAAAGTTTAAACATCATAAACACACCTGTAGTATAATTGCTGGTGCAGTTCCTATAATACCTGGTCCCTTCTAAGTCTTAAATCAAGGTCACTGAAGCAGATCTATAAATCCAAGGTACCATATTTAGGCATGTGTTTTATCTATCAGACTCAGGTATTTAGAAAGCATTACTTGTTTTGTAACATTAAAATGGTTCTAGGATAAGGTTATTTTTCAATTAAAGTGTTATTGAAAATATATAGGAAGATCTCACACATAGTCTCCGTGCAAGGAAACCTAATGGTATTTCCAAGCTAGAAAGGTTTGGTAAGCAAGAGTGAGCTGGCCATAGGAAGCTTAGGATATCATTATTTCTGAAAAGGGGATGTTACAAACTACTGGCTGAAATGATCCAAGCTTCTGCACTTGTCATATTTACTATTAATTTATTGTGAATCTGTACACAACTGTATTGAAATAACAAGTATGCATCAACATTAACAAGAAGGTGTTCTGTTTATCTTTTTCTCAGGCTGAGGTTGTGTCAACTTCTGTTCATTTAAGCCATGGGTGTCAAACTTGTGGCATCACGTTGCTGTCAAGTGATGTATTATGACGTTTTCCCCCTTTGTGGAGCTGTGGTGGGCATGGCCTGTGCGGGACACATCTGGCCTGAGGGCCACCAGTTTGATACCCCTGATTTAGGCATTCAGTAAAACATACAATTTAACCAGATGTTCCTAAATATTTGCATGCAGCTGTTCATATATTTCCTGTAACAACTGAAATGGAAGAGAGTAAATTGCTACATAGCATATGCCACATGAAAAAAAAAACCAATACTTTAAAAATTATATGGTAACTACCTTCCATAGGTAGGTATAGGGAGTTCTTTCTATCCCAATAATTATTTTGTTAATTACATAAATCCAAACAATAAAAGGAAACAGGTATTCACATAAAACAACACTAGACAATTTAGAAATATTTTACAAGCAAAATATTTTACTACTTCTTCCCTTCTTGTCCAAGACGAGAATAAATGTACTAGTTTATATATAAACTGTACATACTGTAAGCAAAACCACATTTCAAAAATTATACATCATTAAAATACTGGAAGCTATAGCCTTATGAGGAAGCAACTGTCAATGATAATATTAAAATCCATATGTCTGTAGCAATAAATATGTGCATATTTTAAATCAACCCAATATATAATATGGTGACAAGACCCCATTGTGTTGGAATTTGTTTTTTTTTTCATGAACATACCTGCTTCCCAATCTATCATAGGTCACATATAACAACTAGTTTTTTGCAAAGAATAATTCTGCCGGGATGTAGATGGTACAGATATGTAACCCATTCAAGCCAGTGCAATGCAGGTTGACAGCTATCCTCTGATAAGTATTCTGATGCTTATCAGATTTATGCCAGTAATCTCTCATGCAACAAATGGTTATTTATTTTCTTATTTATGCATGCTGAAGCCTGCTTCTATGTTCACAGACATTTTCTCTAGATCAAGGCACTAGAATATAAAAAGGCTTAAAACAGCTATTAAGTTCCTTCTTATCCCAGCATCATGAATCTACTTAGCTACAACTGTAAAGTCAGAGTGATATTTTCACCTGCTTTATTTTTGTATGTGCACATGCACCACTACATTCCTTAAATTATACAACCAGTAATTCTTTCTATCCTCTTCCTGTAACGCTGACTCCAGGTTTTACAAGACTAAAATACAATTTTTGTAGGTTGTAAATACAAAGAAAATTAAATACCTTTGGTAAAAAATAGATATATTTAACAAGATTAGAAAAGCAAATTGTTATGCCATCAAAGAGTATAAAAATGTACACAACAAAAATATAAAAATATAAACAAACAAAAAAAACCTTGAAGGCACTAGTGGGAGGAATAAAGACACTTCATTGGTTTCAATTTTTTCCTCCTTGCTCACATATACTGACCAAGCACTTTTGCAAAATGATAGGAACCTGNAGGCACTAGTGGGAGGAATAAAGACACTTCATTGGTTTCAATTTTTTCCTCCTTGCTCACATATACTGACCAAGCACTTTTGCAAAATGATAGGAACCTGACTGGGAAAAAACATAGAAAAGTGTGCAGTCTTTTTCACATCTATAAGTGAAAAATGTAAGTTTAACTCAGAATAACACAGTTTTAAGCAATTAACACTTTAATTTAGGATGTGTAGAGTTATTGCAATAAGTGAAGTAAGATCCCAGCTGTTTAGAATGATAAGCCAGAAGTAACTGACCTGCAGAAGGAAGGCTATTAGAAAAGTTCGGGCTTTGAGCATTTCTAAACTTAAAATTCAGGATGAGCTGAAAAAGAGATGATATTATATATTTATATCAAGGTGGAGGAAAACAAATCCTCATTAATGCCTTCTGCTCATAGTTTTAATGGGCTTTCATGTGCTGTTACATTGCATACATAATCCCAGTTTCATTTCTTCTCTCTTCATCTCCCCAGAACCATCAATCTTGAACACGGAAGATTTTTCAAAGGAAACAACCGAGATTATACAAGGAGATTAATGCACAAGCCCCAGGACAGAATAAGCCTCTAATTCAATGTGCTGTAGAAGAAAGAAGTTCCTTTTATCCTTCTGTATTTCCTTTACACACACAGTCACACTCCTCATGATGATCCAAAGGGACATCTGTCAGAGATTTATGCAATCCTCTTACACCACTTCTGGGTTTCAGCTGCAGGACCTGCAAGGGAACAGTCCAGCTGTCATTTTAAATGCCATTAAAAAAAGCAAATCTTTAAATAAATACCACATTCCTGTGTTAGAAATCAGTATTTGTCTGTGACAGGTACTGTACATATTCATCTTGCAATCATATTCATGATGTATGCATGACCCAATATATCTTGGCCCATAAATAGTTTAGTAAAGAAGGCTTTGGCTTCTTTGTTCCAACATTTGCAAATATAAATCAATATAATGACTTAAAAATTGTAATCCTCATAAATTGGAGATCCCAATTAGTATTTAATATTGGAATAAACTACATGCAAAAGCTTTTCTTAGTTCAGGATACAGAAATCAAGGTGTGTAGCCATTAATCAAATCCTTACAGATGGAAGACTGTAGTTCTTCTACTTGTTATTCGCCTGTTATTTCCCTAACAAACTAGCAGTTGGAAGTAACATAAAGGACTTCTTAAGGTGTCAGTTTGTCAAGACAATACAAAACTGCCTCAAAAATGATTTGCAAATTGGAACCTCAAATATTGCCATCCAAGCATGATAGTTTGCTGATCACCATCTATTATTATAGTTTTCCTTGGCCCCGTTTTTTTAATACTATACCTCATGATACTTTTTGGTGACTTTGGTAGGGACACATTGGCATTCACTGCAAGAATGTTGACAACAGCCACAATTTCCACCGCAGCGTTTAACCAGCAGACAAAGTGGCCAAAAAATGGTGTCTGTTCGTTTCAATTCCTCTCGTACTGACACTGAGAAGTTGCGTGGAGTACAGCTATACATTCTTACTTCCTCCTTCAGCAGGTTCAAATCTACAACTAAACAATAAACCAATATTGTAATTTTTTCATTAAATTCTTTCAGAAAAACAACGTAAAAACAAGAGCTATGCAAATATTTTTGAGATAATATCACGCCAATAGGTTTTTCTTTGGTTTAGTGGACTTATGAATTTCAAGACATAACTTATACAGTTGTAATATTTTTCTGAGTTAGCAACCTACACAATAAAATCAATATGTCTATAGCTGACAGTAAGTATCTATTTATCTTCTGATGTTTATGTGGATACATATTTATACTGGAAAGAAGGAACTTCAAGATTGCTGGTGACCAGTCAAGATCAAATGTTCCTTCTCTTTTCCCTTTTCATTTCTTAGATGGCCTAATCTAATGGCCCCCAAATATGGTGGACCTTGGTTTCAGTAACTTAAGCCCATAAGAAGGAAATACATAAGTTTGTAGATTTTAACTACAGTATATATCACGTTTCAACATACATTTTAAAAAGTGTGTTCCAGAAAAAAAAAGTCCGCCTTTGGATCAACAGAATGAAAATTTATTTCTGTTGGTAAAGGACAAGCATACAGAGATCTCTGTTTTAATCTCATGATTCTATGTAACTTTGGTCATTTTGTGGTCTATTTTAATTTTACATTTTAAATGAGATTTCTCTTAGGAATATACATTTCTTAAAAGACAACAACCTCAAAATATAACCCTGTTATTGATTCTATATTAAATATAGATGGATTAGCCAATTGGATTTTATGCTTTATCAAAATGTATTTATCAAAATCTATTATACTGCAATATATATTTGTAGCACATGGGATATCGACCAACAGTTTCACAAAGTGCTCTGAAGTGAAAAAGTGGGGCAGGGAAATTCTTTATCCTTCTTATCTTTCTGATATGTGTCTTTTAAGAATTTGCAAGACATAATGCTAGCTTTGTGTATCAGTAAATGTTTATATTCCTCTAAAATGTTTACTTAACCGGAGAAAAAGTTAATAAATTTGTGAAGGAAACTCAATTGAAAACTCTATTATTCTGAGAAAAAATTAAAAAAAAACCCTTTGAACCCTCATTCATTCATCAAGTTTGACATGCTAGTCAAATAACTTTAAAAGGGGAGGGAGGCTTTTTTGCAATGGCAATGTAACTGTGATTCAGAACTATTACTTGAAAACTAATTCCAACCCAAACAGGGAAGTGTTCATACTAGGTAGATTAAAAAAAATGCTTCTCACAACCTTTGCAGACTACAAACAAAATTCAACTGGAGTGAGGATAAATTTGCTGGACATGCACTAGTACAAGGGTGTCAAACTCAAGGCCTGTGGGCTGAATCCAGCCCACTGGGTGCTTAGTCTGGCCTGCGGGGCCCCACTAGAAACAGCAAAGGACTAGCCCATGGGTCCGGTGAAAACAGAAGTCAGGAGGCTGCAATGGCTTCCTGTAACCCTCTACCAGCGAAAATGTAGCTCAGGCCCCCACAGGAGCCCCTGACATGACAGACGTTGAGCTAGCCATGCCTACCCTGGCCACATCCACCCCTCCCCAAGGTCAAACACAACCCTGATGCAGCTCTCAATGAAATTGAGTTTGACGCCCCCACATTAGTATTTCAAGTTTTGGAATTAACTCAGAAAGGATTGGAAAGAAAGGGAAGTAATTAAAATTGCTATTCAAAAGTCTAACATGGGGACCAGAGTTGCTTTACTGAGGTGATGGGCAGCATATTAAATAAATAAATAAATAAATAAACAAACAAACAAACAAACAAACAAACAAATTTTTTAAAAATACATACATACATACATACATACATACATACATACATACATACAGCTTTGGATGCCATGGATACTACTACAATAAATTTTCATACAAATGAAGTATAAATAAGTTGGGTTTTTTTTACTGATACTCAATTTTTCTGCTTAAATGCATGCAACTGACTTTGGATGAAACTTTCATATTAGCATAAATTATGCTTTCATTTCAAGCATAAAGCTCCATCTTACAATAAAAGGAAAGAACTTCCCAAACTAAAAGCAGTAGTTAAAGATGAAAATAGGCACTGATTAAATCCTAATGTCAGTCCTAACAAATAGGAAAAATAAAAAGCATGTTTTTTAACCATGAAATATTAAGGACACATATTTTGTTCTAAAATATGCTTCAAGAAAGGACATATAATTTAATTTGGCCATGCAATTTTAACATGTTTATATCTGACTAAATTCCAGACAACCCAATTTGAAAACATTCAAAAGATTAAAGTTGTATTTCAGAAAGTATAATTACTTATCTCTGTATCATATAGTGCATTTACAACATTTCATAGAAAATGAAATAGCTGCTTTTGATTTTTTTGATTTTGAATAAAACATTAATATATATTTTTTTAAAATCTGCAAAGCTTTAATTTTAACAATTATTTGAAAAGTTGGAGTTTTACAGATATTATTATAGCAAGAGCCAGTTTACATTCAATATTAAATTTGGTATTAAAGTTGTACTTTCTTAGAAATATCAATATTTTTAAGCCCCAGGAACTATGCCTTTCAATATAATTTTTTTAAAAGGGAGCACACAAATAAAAAAAAACCCTAAACTTTTCATTTCTGCAATAATTCTGCATGTCAACAGTGAATACCATGTCATCTCAATGGGGCACATTTTCTGCTTTAGGCTATTACATTACAGACTTGGTAATGCAGTTTGAGGGTGGTCCTTTAAGATGTCTGTCACAATTCTGTGATTTGTTTATTCAATGGCAATTCTACTTTAGTGTCTTATTCAAATACTTTTAAAGATTAGTTCAATATTGTTTTCTTTTGGAAGTTGTTGATGGGAAAATCATTATTCCGTCAGATTGGCCTTTTTAGAATGGAATGCCCGTGCTTCATTTGACAAGAATGCAAAGTGTCTCCCCACATAAATACATACATAATGACACGAATAGCCATATTCAACTAAAAGAAAGAAAGACATCACACATGTATTTTAAAATAAATAAGTTTAAGAACAGCAGTACTTCACTTAAGAAATTAAAAAACAAGATGCAACCAAAAGATGACCGCTATATCTTTATTCTATGTTTCAGACTAGTCAAACATCTACAAGTGACTTCACACAAATTTGCTTATTCATCATTCCAGATAATACTTTAAGTTTACTGTGATTTTAAATTTCATTTTAATACATTCCCCCCACCAACAGAACTTTGTATGTGTTTCTTGTTTCACTTACTGTAATTATCAAATACATTTAGACAGTGTTTTTGAATCCACACCAAAAAGTAAGCCTCTGAGAACTGCTTATAAACAGTCATTCACAGGCCTTCTTAGAAGTATGCAGCAGTATCGCAGCATATAAAGGAAATTTTAAAGGCAACCAAAAAGGAAACTATTTTCTGGTGCAGCCCACAGATAAGGGACATGTTGTTACATGAATCTGTCCTACTGATTCAACAGTCTACTTGCCTCATGTTTTGAATGACATCAATCCTGTGCTAAAAAAAAAGGAAGACAAACAGGTGGAATAAATCTGCCCTGAAGGGTCAATGCAGCTGTGCCTCATGTTCCATAGCTTAGAAAGATTATTTTACTAGTCAGGGGACTACTTTTTTTCCCAATTATGTTCAAAAGTATAAAGAGATAACTGCTGGGTCGCTGGGTAGCTTCTACTTAGCTTACACTCTATAGATTTAGACGGATTAATTTCTGGGTAAGGGCCACAGGTTTGCAGTTCAAAACATGTATACTCCATGGATTTATGAAATCCTAAAATGCATAAAGAAATTAGCAGCGAAACAGGTTAAACAAGGAGTGTCCGGATAGAAATCTATTAATGGCAATTTGAACAAACAGAGACTTTGCACTGAAAAAATACTTCAGTCTTCTTTTCTACTGGCTAAAGCTCTATCATTAAAAGATAGGGATAACCATGAAAATCACTATCAATTGTAGTGATAGAGCACAAAGCATAGAGTGACCTTCCCCAATCCTTGAAATGAGGATAAACATATTTCTTTTATTTATTTATCACATTTATATAGCTGCCCATCCCAGGCCTATTATTGTGGCTGGACTACAATAATAGACCAAAAACAAACATTAAAATTATATAATAAAACATCAATATTAATTTTGAAGACTAGGAGAAAGAATATTGAGAAATACAGTGTAGTCATCTCAGCAATTCTCTGTTTCTGTGAGATCCCCAAGCCTGCTGACACACTGAAACAAACTTAGTTATCCTGTGGGCTGGTAAATAAATTCACTAACATTTATTAGACCATTTCTAAATAGTCTAATTCTACATTTTGAAAGTAGTAAACAGCTTCAAAAACAATCATTTTACATATATGTGCCATCAATTAATGGTTTCTTACATGTATGATTGGGTTTATCAAGGGCTTTGGAAGTTCAATAAAAGAAAGAAGAAAAAGCAAGAGAAAAAATTTGGAATATTACCTCTTGATTTTCTGCCATGAATGTAGGCTTTCCCGAGGAGGTGCCAAGTTGGTTTGTATAGGTCTTCCAAATCTAACTGCCACCTTTCAGGCTCAAGGTACCTGATAAGTTCTTCTATGGTACTAAATGCAGCAACAGCATTGTTTAGCAATTCTAATGGTAAAGCTGATGGTGGCAACACTGTTGGACTGGCTGATTCTATGTGAAGCTGCAATGAGAGAAAATAAATCATAATAAATCACCATAAATCTATATGGTGTCTGCAGTTACAAACAATGTAATTAAGATACATAATTTCAAAATATTATAAAAGCAAAAAACAGAAAAATGAACTGCTGCACATTTATTTAGCAATCGGTAAGAAATAAAACCTAGAAACTGTTCTGTATGTCATCCAGAAATTAAAGGCTACGCACTCTCACCTCCAAAAGCAAAAGGAAATCTCATCCTAGTGTCAGATAAACTATTCCAGATTAAAGCTAAATCTTATACTTCTTTACTTATACTTCTACAATGCACACAATTTTATCCAACAGCTTACTGATGGGCAGAAATTTATTAAATGGGAATTAGAAATGGAAAATCCTGCCTATTAGGCCAAATACCGCAGCTTTAATTTTAGAAATGTATGAGACTATTTCAAAAGAATATCAGCAGAATTGTAGAGAACTCTGTAGAGAACATTGTTAGTCATGACTGGACAAAAAAAAAGAAAGTGCCAGGTTTTGTGGCAGTTATCTAGCAAATACCAATTATCTCTAGCATAATAGCAGAATTCCAAGCAACACTACTATAGGATTGACCTATTCATACTTTCCACTAAATGTCACTTGTAATCTGCAAAGAGCAAATCAAAATGTGAAAATCAAGGAAATAAATAGTTTGTTATGATGATAAAAGAGGCAAAAAATCAGAAAGTTTGAAAGTAAAATAATCATAAATACTAACATCCAGAAATGGGGAACGATATAGTGAAAACAAGACTATTGCTATTTCACGTCTTTACCTCTTATTTGAGTATGTCACTTTTTTAAAATCTAGAATGCTGTATATATATATTTAATTTCCATGTAAAACACATTTAAGTATTAGACAGCTTCAAATAATTTATGTCTATGTGTGAATAGGATAGGAACTAACCCATATGTAACTATGCTAAGTTAACAACTCCTTGCAGTGAAGCCAAAAATGACAATTAGTGTTGGATTAAGTGGAATTTCCTGTTCTGCTATTTATACAATATTTTCCTGCATAGATTTGAAGCTATCAAAATATAGCTGGGTTCAGTGCACAAGAAACCTTTTTCCTGCAGGATTTTTGTGCTTTCACTAAAACCAGTAAAATCTATATTCTGAAAGCCTAAATGGAATACAAATACTAAAATAAAGGTTGTTGTGATTATTTATATATGGAAATCTCCAAAGCCAAGAAATTTTCTATTATTAGAAACACTTAATGAAAAGTAAAATCATAATGCAGGGCTATCATTCATCAATCCATTTACCCAGCAGTCAAATGTAAGACAATCACATTGTCTTGAATGTTCAACTTTATCAATTTTCCAATTTCTATTTCAGAGAAAAGGAAACAGAAGTAACAAGAAATAATAAAAAAGAGAGAAAGAAACAATATGAAGGAAATGCCTGTCATAAATTTAGATAAAAATTTCAATGTTTCATTAATTAGTTTTCAATAACTATTTTAATACTATTCTTTACAAGAATCATATCGATACTTCTGAATATGTTGTTCCCAATCTATACATAATTATTTATGCTATACTTCAGTAGGAACTTGTCTAATCTTGAAAGCTAAGATATGTTAGTCTTAATTAGCATTTATTTATTTGATTATTTAATTTGTTTTTCACATTTAAAATTTTTTTTTGAATTGCTTATCTCCAGGGTGGGGGAGGGTTGGCTACTTGGAATCTCCAGGGCTAGACTGAAAAACATCACATGGCAGACAATTGTTTATAACATTTCCAAATGCAACAACCGGGAGTTGAATTCAAGTCACGAGATTTAATCCTGTCAAATAACCATCTTTGATTTCTAAAGGTATTCAGTGTTTACTATGTAATGTTTTGTCTTTTCAGAAGTCTTTGGGATTTGCTCCAGGGTCAAAGGCACCTATTTGTGTGTTCTCTCTCTCTCTCTCTCTCTCNNTCTCTCTCTCTCTCTCTCTCTGTATATATTTACAATATTGGATATCACATGTTGTATTTTCATTATTGCAATTTTAAAATGTATTTTTATTCTCACTGTTTTCAAATTTGTAAATTGCTAAAGTCCATGAAGACTGAGGTAGTGGATAAATTGTGTGCATACATACAGTGGGGCAAAAAAGTATTTANNNAGCCACCAATTGTGCAAGTTCTCCCACTTAAAATGATGACAGAGGCCTGTAATTGTCATCATAGGTATACCTCAACTATGAGAGACAAAATGTGGAAACAAATCCAGACAATCACATTGTCTGATTTGGAAAGAAT
>AZIM01003621.1:144405-154631 GCA_000516915.1 Ophiophagus hannah | reverse complement strand
TCCAAAAGGTTGGCGACCCCTGTTCTAGAACATTGCACAGCACTAGAGCAGTTGAAATAATAATACTTCTTAAGGCATTCCACCTCTGAAGCACTCCATAGTCCACCTAATGACCTGCACATTCCTTTAACAAATGCACTGGAGAAAGCAGTGATGGGGCTTGTTCACTTAATGTGATTCATTTAACATCCTCCTGACTTTGACCGTAATGGGTAGGGTCCATTATAATCATAACGTGAGGACTTAACTGTATCAAACTTTGAAACATAATGAACATATATAACAATTACAACTAAGTCTTCAAAATGTATAATAAGAAATATGTTGTATGTTAAATATGATGAAACTAAAATCAAATATTGCATTTCCCTGAAAGGAACATAATCTCAAATTTAAGGCAATCCTAATACAAAGATGATTAGATAAAAAAGATGATATAAATTCAGAAAAACTAGTTTCTCTGCATTGTCAATCATGGTTTCTCAAGAAGAGTGTGAAATGGAATACCCTATTCTTATTTTACACTTGTTCTTTTTAACTAATCCACAACTATATTAACAATATAAGAAATTTATTTGGTTGAGCTTGATAACACTGATGTAACCATGCACCAAGATTTACATACTTACACAAATATTTAAGTCATTATTTATGGTGACAGCACACATTCCTACATACATACACTCACATAAACATAACCCACACATATAAACACATAATGTTAATGTGAGTGGATGAATGTATTTATGATTGTGTGTGTATGCTGTATTGCTTCCAATTTTTAATGTAATATATTCAAATAATGGAAAAAGGCAAAGGTGTCTTTAAAAATTGCAGATGGCACATGCCATAAATGACAGTGGTGGGATTCAGCCAGTTTGCACCAGTTCAGAAGAACCGGTTGTTAACTTTCTGAGCAGTTTGATGAACTGGTTGTTGGAAGAAATCATTAGGGTAGAGAACCGGTTGTTAAATTATTTCAATTCCACCACTGATAAATGATCTTTGAAAAATAAATCTGAAGCACTGCGACAATGTTGCTAAATATATCTGAGACAAATATTCTTTTTCAAGAGACATTTACTGAAGAGTTAATTGAATAAGTTATTAAGTATTCAGTTCAAGCACAAAATGAACAAAAAGGCAATAGCTATTCTATGTGTAGTTTTATTAGATTTGTTCCTTGAGAATATCTTCCCTACTTGCAAAACTCATGCAAAATAAAACTAGTAATCTAGCTATGCTACTGATTATGCAATGAAATATTTTGCTAATACAATATAAGAAGGTTAAACAAGTGTATAGCTTATTTGACTTACATCCCAATCATATCCAAGAGAAAAAAATATAAAAATCCATGATAACAGCTTATATCCTCCGACACTACCTGAACAGTTCCTAGGTCCTTCGTTAGGACTCGAGCTGTTGAGCTACCAACCAGCCCCAAAGGCTATGAATGTCACTAAAGATTAAATAATAATAATAATATAATACACCCAATTACCAGTACTTTAAATCTCAAGTTAAAATTAATTGTAACACAAATAGAAATTCTGACTATAAGAACTTAACTTTCATTGATGTAATACTGATGTATACTGATGTATGTAACTCAAGATAGTTTGTTTGGGATTTAATAGAAGCTGCCTGGGGTTAAAAGAAAGCAGCCAATACACTTACTCAGTACCCATTCTAATTTCTCTAAATTGACTGTGGTGTCTAAAAAGAACTTCATAGATTACCTAAACTAAAACTCTAACCCAGCATAATTATATAATTTGGTTTATTAGATACCAATGTTTTAATCCATTAGACATTCTTATGCCGATCTACTTAGAATTATAGTGCTAATATTTTAAAAAGTTTTGAAAGAAGGGCAATCAACTTTGGTAGTCTACAACTACTTGGTTGTGATAAATGTAAGTGGTTAATTTTATGCAATTGCCTCAAGTTAAGAAGTTAAGTGTTAAACCAATAATAATTACCTACTACAAAACTATTGTCTCACTGAATGAGTGTCTAATACATACAGAAAGGTGAAATTATCTGACAAAATACATTTCAAATTAGTGTGGCCATTCAGAAGCTTCTTGTATTTCCACGTTCCATCTCAGCTTCCATGCAAAAGGCTAAGCAGAATGTCTGCAAAGAGGTTTTGGCATAATCTTGAATGACAAATGACATACTACCAGGTGCCAAGATAGGCAGGGGAATATAGTCACCCCCACTTTCAGCCTTAACTGAAGTAGCTTTGTTCTCAGTGCCCTGAATAATTAATAACTCCTTTGGCAATCAGTCATGCATTCCTTAATGGCACCTAAGGCATCAAATATCCCATTCACCAGCTCCTCCACAAGTAACAATAGACTCTACTACACTGGGTGTTCTATGCCAAGTTGTAAATGACATAATTTAAACTAAACAACGAATATTACCCAGACTCAAAATGGAATGTTTTATTAGGTTTGTTTACATAATATATAGTTGCTAGGTAAACCTGATAAGGATTTGAGACAGACTTTCTTAACATAATTTTTGCTGAGTGACTTCTCTTTTTGCACAAAATTTTATCATTAAAAATACCTTTATGAAGTCCAGAATGAAAACTTTTTTTTAAGATAAAACACATGGACAGGTAAAAATATTTGTAGAATTTACAAAAATATATTCTAATGATCCAAGACTATGTATCTGAAGAAATACCTTAATTTGATATCTGGATTTAAGGTATTTGTCATTTTTTACAATATTACTGTATACAGATGTATCAAACATCCTCTGAATTTGGTGTTAAACAGATATATATCTATATCTATATATCTATATCTATATATCTATATCTATATCTATGTCTGTGTGTGTGTGTGTGTGTGTGTGTGTGTGTGTGTACACACACACCCCTACTTGCATATAGGTAAAAATAAAAATATAATGTAACAAATTGACATATTTCTTTTAATAATCAAAGCTTTGGTAATTTATTTTTTTGAAGCAAAATATCATGATTGTTTAGAATAATTAACTATATTATAGAATTAAAACAACATCACTACTGACAGACATTTAGGACAGTTCTTCTCTGTGTGGAGCTATAAGTATAATCATGCACTATTTTATTTAATGTTTTTAATCATCTTTCCCTAGCCTAGAGGGATTTTTCATGATTTAAAACCAATTAATGAAAATGTACAGATAACGTTATTGTAAGTTAAAAAAAAAGTTTATCTCTGCAGAAATGATTTAAAAAAAACTTTTTTATTGAAATCAAAACTTTAAACTTTCACCATATTCAATATGTAAAATTTAAGTGTTTGAGTTCATTACAAACTAAAATCTAATAACTGTTTATGTTCTGTGATGTTACAGTCATATAAAAGTATATATACTATTCTCAGAAGAATATCTATAGTGCTCGACCAGACAGTTCTACCTATCAACAGAGAGAACAGATTCTCAAAACAATGCCATATTTTGTTTATTTATTCAACTTCTATAGCTACCCAAAGATGTGCAGAAGTCATTTAATGTCAGCAACAGAGACTGCTGGAACTACCATCAGTAAGGAAAGTTGTCGTGTGGTTTTTCTATTAATGACTGCTTTGCTTAGTAGTAGGCATTCCTAATTAGGGTTGTACCTGTACTTCAAACAAATCCAAAATGCATACTTTTGAATCAATTTTACAATTACATTTTCCTACTTTCATAACTTGGATCCCAACTTCTGAAACAAAACAAAATATTTAATTCCCAAAAAGATACCTTTTTCATTAAGAAACAGAACAGGAAGGTTAATTAAGATAGCAAAATCCATCTTACATGAATCAATTAGGAATAGAAAAAAACTAAACATGGAAGAAATGCTTAATAAGTTTCCAGCTATTGTTTTAAGTAGCCTACAATACCATCCATTTATACTTTAGTAGTACATGTAGCAGGACAATAACAAAAACTAATCAGTCTCCTTGACATCCAATCAAATTACACCTTCTATTCAGTTCTCGTTTAAGGGATTACTATAAAGTCTTCATTTAACAACCACAACTGGGACTGGCAACTCAGTCAGTAAGCAAAATGGTGGCTAACTGAAACCATGACCCTGCTTATGATATTCCTTCACTTTTCTTTGGCTTTTCAGACTTGCAAAGGTCATGAACGCAAGGACTGGTCACAAACTTAGATTTTTTCAAAACTATTGTAACTGCACAGAGTTGCTGCCTGAATCGATTGCTACATGACAACTACTTGCACTGACTTTTGTCAGGCATATTTCAGTTGGATTCCTGTAATCAACCAGAGGTTCCAAATCTTTGATTCCACTTTTGCATTATTCCTTAATCTTTTATCATTACGCTTTGAGAATCAGATACTTACTGTTGTAAGAAGATTATAATGAATATAGAATCCAGGTTCAGAAGGAAAATACTCATCAGAAACAAATCTTATCCTGATCTGGTTTCCTTTAGAGATTTGTTTTCCTGGAACAGTAGCAGAACCACACCATCGCCCTAAGACAGTGCCATCACTGGGCTCTTCCACTTCTACGAAGTCATACCTACGGCAAAATATATATACATACATGTACATTTAATCATTGTTATATGCACACAGGAATATTTATGAATAAGAGTAAAAACAAAGCCATGTATATTTAAGTACATACAATAAATAGTAAAGTATTTTAAATGAACAAAAACACAAAAAGTTTAAAAAAAAGTAACCAAAAACATATATAACCACACTAAAAAGTATTCATTCTTGCTGCTTCCTGTGCACAGTAAACCCATAATTCTTTTATAAGTGATAAATTCCAAGGTTTTTGTACACAATTAAAATGCACATTCATATCTTATGTTGTGCTGATCTTTCTACCAATTAATGACTGCTGAATAAAATAATAGCAATAGTCCATAATATATATGTACTTATCAATTTCATTCAGCATAATGAGATTGACATCAAAGTTAAACCTTTTAAGAACATTTTCCAGAATATCAGCTGTGAAAAAATAGTTTGTTGAATTAGTTTCGGTATCATACCTTAATAACTTATTATATTAATAAATTTATTAATAAATAAAATGCTTAATTCAGAAATGTTATAAATAACAAGTATTTTCTTTCTTCCTTATTTTCTTTAACAGTGGTCTTTGCCTGTATGTTTTAAAAAATTCTGCGAAAAATACATGTCTTTGAGATGCAACTTGAGGTGCATCTGGAGAAAAAATTGAGATTAAAACATGTTTTAACTGAAAATATTGCCATTTCACAATTTCAAGCATCTAGATTTTTCTTGAAGTAATGTTTTAGAACTTATTTGACAAGAAACCAAAATATTAATGACCTCATTTACAAGTAAATTAAAAGTATTTGCAATTTTCAAAATACGATTCTCTCACAATATGAATTGGTTACGTAAGAGTTACAATAATACTACTGACTCAGTATTTTCCAATTGTGAATCCACAATAAATATACCAGAATTATTGCTAAGCACCTCCAAGAATATCAGTGGAGTCACATAATAACTTTCTAATTTTAGTACCCCCATATGTGGAAAACATATTACTTGCTGAATCTGTTTGCCAAAAAAGTGCTTTTAAGTCTTCCAACAAAAATTTCTAAGTGGATTTTTCAATATAGATATATTTAAATATTGCTTCTGAAAAAAGGTTGTTCAAGCAGTTATTGACAATATTACTAGGGAATAATTGGAAATAATAATAGCATCAACATTTCAATCCCAAAAAATAATTCAGCTGACTATAATAGAGAATTGAAAAGTATATTTTTGCTGGAAAAGGATGTTAGCATTGTCATATACCTACCAAATTAATTTCAACATATAAACTTAAAATATGCCACATATATAAAATTTAGACTCATATGTAGTAGCTGATCATTAGAATAAATTAATTCATTTGATTTTATTTGCACTGATTTATGTTTCTGCCATTTAAAATATGAATATCTAAAAGGCATTTATTTATTTATCATGTTTATGTAGTGTATATTAGAGATGGTGTCCCTTTGAAATTTAATTTTAATGTATGCTGATTAGTGTACATTGAAAGTGACAATAAAGTTATTCTGTTCTGTTCTGTTCCATTCCATTCCACAACTGCTTTCTTAAAACCTCAGGTAAATGCTTTTGTCAATTATGTTTTCTAATATTTTTGTACTCTTTCCCACAGTTTTGGTTCTTTTTGGAGTTTGGCATTAATTCATTTTTTTAAAAATACATTACATGAAAATTACCATCTCACAACATACATATTTGTAATTAAAATTATCTGATGAACATATGTTCAATATTTTATTGTATTCTAATGAATTTCTGTTCAATATTTTCTGTACACCTATTTTATATGAATTTTCTTTTTAATATATTTCCTGAATGTTGTTTTTTGGAGAAAACACTGACTTTTTTGGAATTTTTCTTGTTACCAATGACCTAAACTCCCATAGTCTTTGTTTTCACCTCTCGGTTGCCTGGTCATTTCTAACTGCTACTGCAACAGAACTGGGAACAAATATACAAATACCCTTTTTGCTAGACTAATCTCCATGACAATTTGTGAAAGAAATAACTTGTTTTGTTTCACCTCCTACATAAAGTAAAAACAGCACCAAGTACTTAAGATCACAGAATGCATGATCTGGAAAGGGCCTTATAAGTTGCCTATCCTGCTCACTGCAGAAATCTATTACCCTCTTTCAGCTCCAGGAGATGGTCATCCACTCTATTCAAAAGCTTCTTTATAGCTTACTCCTGTTGATTTGGGAAATATTAATGGTCAGTGAAAATTTATTAATACTTTATAATTTTGAGCTGTCCTTGTCTTTAACACATTGTTTTCCATTCTTCAACAAGTAAGAATCTGCTCTAATCTTAAGTAGAATTTGCAATGCTACTAATATGAAAGGGAAAGGAAAAACGTGGAAAAATTCTTATCCATAAATGTTAACTCACGTTTACAAAACAAGAATTGAGATACAAGCCATGGTTCTATCTACAAACAAAATAGGTAGGATGTACTTGCTCAGTTAATGGGGCTGTTTATGGTTAAACACTAATCCATTTATTTGAAATTATTAATGCTCCTTTAGATTATCTGCATCAATCCCCAAATGTAATCATTTGTTTAAATCCAAGCAATACATAAACCTGACTCCTTGCTGATTAATCTCAGTCTCTTGAGTCCAAATCCTTTTCTTATTATTTTTATCTTTTGTTTGCAATATTGTGTATTTTATTTAATAAAATACTCAATAAACAGTTTTGATTGCCTACATATTATTTTTGAAGTGACATGTGGTGATCAAACACACACATCAATGACATTCTTGAAATATTGAAAATGATATAAGACTTGACACATGAAGTGAAACCATCACTGACAACCAGAATCCCATGTCTCTAGGTGATCATTATAATTCCTGTAATAGAATCACAGGTATTGTATTGCACTGTCCAAATCAGTATTTAAGGGGCTTTACTAAGCCTGCTTTTATTGTCCAATGAAATGTAGGTTTCTCTCAGCAACATGATACAGAGCACACTTGATACTTAAAGCAGTCTCTTCTCAGACATCCTTGGGGACTTGAAGATTACTTATTTTCTTTCATGCTTTTCAAAAACAAGCCTGTTTTTGCAGACACAATGCCTGTTGGTGTAATAAAATTCAAAAATAGAGGGTGGGTTTATTGCAGTAGGTTTGGCTTCCAGAATGTAAAATATCTTAGCTACTTCAAATAAGAGTAATGAAAGCATGTAGTGAGGAAGTCTCAGTGGCAACATTCCAACTGTTTTTTTCTTCTTCTTATGAGTTCTAAATATTCTCTTAACTGTGTAATAGAATTACTGGAATTTTTTTCTCTTAAATGTTTTCAAGTAGATGTTTCATTTAATTGTAAGAGGAAATGAACAGTCATAAATTTACTTTTATCAATGGTAGCTATTGCATACAGAATTGGACACTGTACAATACACTTAGAACATACTCCATATAAAATCTCCATATAAACTATTAAATAAGCCCATTTAAAATTAAATAGACCAGATGAAATTTTGAGATTGGTCCATTTAACTTCTATTTTGTATTCAGTAATGGACTAAACCCTTGTCCCAAAGGTACTTTTCCAAAAGGCAGCTGGACTTTGTTTTTCCTTGAAGACATTTTGCTTCTCATCCAAGAAGCTTATTCAGTTCTGACTGAATGGTGGAGGATGGAAGGATTTACATTCCTTGCAGTCATCTGATCGTTAGCACCCTTTCTGAGAGTCTGTGAGGCCACTTGGGGATTTATCTGTGCCCTCAGAGTCACCTAAATAGTGCAAATGGGTGTGGAACCTTCTTGGAACTGCTCAAATGACCATGTTGTAAGCACAGCTACCTTTTGAAAAAGCAGTGTCCTTTGGGACAATCATGACCTAGATAACTGAGCATCTCCGCAGACATTCAACAAAACCCCTTCAAGTTCTGTTATGCTTCCTCATAGTGGTGTGATATGTGTGTTCCTGGAAGAGATGTGCAAAGAACATCAGAAATGTTATGGCTAGGATGTATTTTAAAAGCAGACTCACATAAAGCAGGGGTGTCAAACTCATGTCATCACAGTGGCACCATGTGACATATCGGGACTTTTTTCCCCTTCGCTAAACCAGGTGTGGGCATGGCCAGTGCATGACACATCCGGACCACTGGCTGGAGGTTTGACAGCCCTGACCTAAAACATGAAGACTATCCCAGTTGTCCAGCTAAAGTACACAGAAGTCTGTACTGGGCAGTATGACTTAAGAAAATGTTGGGAGGCATATGATGACTTGAGTGACAATGGCAAAGACATCAATTAATATTACTGTATGCAGGAGATGGCAATGATAAACCACTTATGTAATTTTATCAAAAAAACCCAGATACAAAATATAAAATGATTCATAGTAGAGGAGAAAAAGTAGTAACCTGTGCTTTGCTGATACTAATTGATAGCCAATAATACAAAGGATCTTTAAGCTCTAGTACAGGGGTCAAACTTGATTTCACTGAGGGCCGCATGAGGCTTATGGTTGACCTCAGGGGACCAGGGTGGGTGTGGCCAGCTTTACGTCGCTCGTGCCCAGGGGTGCCTGTAGTGGCTCAGATGCGGCTGGAGGGATCCATTGTCTCCAGCAGAGGAAGGCGAAAGAGAATCAGAAACAGAGCCAACAACATTAACATGAAACAATTTTAGAACAATAATTTGGATTGTGCTCAATTACCAAATATTTTTATATTACAGACAAGTTTACTTCATTCCAACTGTCTGCTCGACACAGTACATACAAGTGAGATATTTCATGAAAAATGAAATATTTTCTAATGGTATGGGGAAAATAATTAAATTACCAATCTTATAGCTTTCCAAACAAAAACACACATGAAATCAATTAGACAAATAATTTAATACCTAATTTATCTAAGTGGTTTATATTCAAGTGACTATGCCACCACTGCTTAAAACAAGCCGCAAAATAATACATGTGTCAAATAATTTTGATCCTCCCCTCCATTTCTGGCAATAAAAATATAAAATATTACATTATCAAAATTATTTACTATTCTTTTATAACAAGCCAATCAGTTACCTCAATCTGCTCAATTGCAGGCCAGTTCGTAACTTTTTAAGCAGAACACAGAACTGTAAATAGCAGTTAAATATTCCGTCAAATGTTGGAACAATGCTATCATGTCTTCCCTTGTCATCTTTTCATTAGACTAGACATATCCAGTTCTTGCAACTGTTCTTTGTATGTTTTAGCCTCCAGCCCCCTAATCATTCTTATTGCTCTTCTCTGAATTCTTTCCAGAGTCTCAATATCTTTTTTATATTGTAGTGACCAGAACTGGATGCAGTATTCCAAGTGTGGTCTTTCTAAGGCTTTGTAAAGTGGTACTAGAACTTCAAGATCTTGATTCTATCCCTCTATTAATGCAGTCTAGGATTGCATTGGGTGCCAGCATGCAGTGTTAGCTCATATTTAAGTGACTGACTACTAGGATTCCAAGATCTCTTTTACAGTTTATTTATTATTATGTATTTATTAAATTTATATTGCTGCCTATTCGCTCACAGTGACTCAAAGTGGCTTATAGAATATAAAAACCACATTTAAAACCATAAAACTAATTTTAAAAAATAAAATAAATTAATATAATTAATGCCTCTGTGGCACAGTGGTTAGAGTGCA
>AZIM01003621.1:115569-128286 GCA_000516915.1 Ophiophagus hannah | reverse complement strand
GTTTGGCTGTAAGTTTGTTTTGCTTTTGGTTATCTGCTTGGTTGTGAGCCAATTACTGTGTTTGCAGGGGTTAACTGAAAACCTGAAATATAACTATTGGGGGAAAAGACTGAATAAAGCTCTCTACACCAACCCTGACATGTCGGTGAGTGGGGGCAACACAATCTTTTATTTAATACTTTATCATGAAAATTTCTCCTGCATGAATGTGAGCCCTGGGTTCTATACCAATGATACATCAAACATCTGGATAAATTTCACATGTGCACTCTGTGCTTCATCCTTGGCATTTGTTTGCAAGACCATGTCTCCAGTCTGGAGGTCCTGAATCACACAAAGTACACTAGCATTGAGTCCCTGATTATTAGAACCAAGATGTTGTGGATGTGATATATAATCAGAATGGATGACTGTATGCTTTGCTGATTGCTCTGTGGTGTGCTGGAGACTGAGAAGAGAACTCAAGGTGTTCCCATGCAGGCTCTACAAAGACACTGTGAAGAAAACTCTACACCACTGTGACATCCAACCAAGGAAACTAGAAGCTGCAACTTCTGAAAGAACCTGCTGTTGAGCCCTGGCTTTCAAGATAGGCATCAGTGGTGGGATTAAAAAACTTTTACCACTGGTTTGGTGTGTGTGGCTTGGTGGGTGCACTTTGCGCACGTGCACATACTTTGTGTGTGCGCGCGCGCTGAACATGCATTTTGCGCAGCCGCAGAGGCATTTGCACAGGTGCAGAGGCGTTCCAACTCACCTCCTGCAAGCCTGCACTCTCCTGGTAGCTTCAGCAGCGGCTGCGCAGCACTCTTCTGTGCCACGCAAAGCAGCTGTGCTTCAAAAACAGAAGATAAAGATGAGTATGGGAGCCTGGGAGGATGGGTGGGCCCAATAGGAGAGAACCGGTTCAGTCTCCGCTGCTCATCGCCACTACCAGCTCGGCAGAACCAGGCCAAACCGGTAGTGTACCACCGATAGGCACCACCAAAAAGTGATAGAAAACCATGAGCGGCATCACAGAACAACAGTGTTCCCATTGTGCTAGACAATACACTTCCAGACTGAGACGGCGCAGTCACCTTCAGGTCCACAGACGAATTGCACAACAGTAGCTTCTTGGAACCCAAAAACATTTAGCCTTCAGTTGTTAAAAGTTTATGTAAACTACACAGTATATGATATGTTCAGAAATTGATACTTACTTGCATATATCATCTTCTGGGTCCTCAAGCCCAAATCTTTCATCAAAAGTAAGTTGTATCAACATATTCTCTTCAACTGCAACTAATCGCCACACAAGTATTATGTTGCGAGGATAAGTATAAGGAAACTTAGGGCTGTGAATACTTCCATTAGTGGACACAGTAATAACCTTCTCATGATGTGGTTCTTGCACTCCTATAAAAGAAATATAAACATACAAAAGAATAATCAATCAACTGCACAATCAAGTTATAAAGATTTTTTTTTTGAAATCTTGTAATAATCTAGCATTTGAATTTATTTCTTTAAATGATAGATTGCCATGCCATACTATAAATTCTCTCAAAAGGAATTCTCTCAAAATAATTGTTGGAATTATCTTAAGAAAGATGCCCAACTATTTTAATTTAGACATGACAAACCATTGCATAATAAGTCATCTACATTTAAAAGAAGAACAAAAGGAGGAACAGAAAAACAAAAATGTTGAGAGAATGTATGTAAAGGTTTGGCATATCTAAATCCTCCAATGCTTTGTTTTTCTAAAAAAAACAACGATCCATGATTTGATAAACAGAATCATAGTGTAATTGTGATTAGTAGGCAGTCAATTACTAACGTGAAAATGATGCTTACAAAGTTCTATTTTTCTATGATAGTACACTGACATCCACAATTATACATATATAGGTGATCACTGCTTAGTGACTGCCTCATACAGTAACTAACTGCAATTACAAAATGAAAAAGTAACTTTGCAACAAATTCTCTCATATATAACCTTCACATGTCTGTAAAGCAAAGGAAAGCTGAAGAAATATCAAAAGCAGAGCAGCTGTTTCAGTTAGCACCACTCTGCTTAACAACTGAATTGCAGGTCCAAATTATGGTCCCTAAATGAAGACTACCTGCACTGTAGTTTTTAGATGGATTAGAAGTTATTTGCTTATACAACAAGTCCTCTATAATATGTATCCATCTTTTTAAAAAAAGATTTAGTAAAACTTGACCCAATCTTAAGAGTAACATGTGCTTATAATTTATAAGGACATAATCCTTTATTCTAGATACTGTATTCCTGTTCCTCTCAACAATAATAGAGATTAAAATTAAATCCTTAAATAACACTAATGAGATAGAAGTGTTCTTTCACTGAATAAGGTCCTTTTCTTTCATTTATATCATACACTGGACAAGCTGTGGCCCCTTTGGGTCATTGTTTCAATGATATTTCCTTAGCTAAACAAAGAAACAAAAGGACCTCAGATGGGCAAATCAGCAGTGGCATTAGAAGTGACTTCTGAATTCCTAACAGCTTTACCATTCAATTTGCTTGTGGGAAGCTGGCAGGGAACATTGAAACCTTCCCTCCCTGTTATCCTATCATTACTTCTCTCCCTCCCTCCCTCCCTCCCTCCCTCCCTCGNCCCTCCCTCCCTCCCTCCCTCCCTCGAATTCCTGCAAGGTTTCCCAGTTACTTTGCTTGTAAGAAGCTTTCAGGGGAGCTTCTGTAAGTCCAAAGCCAGCAGGCAAGCAAGTGGCTCTGCTGGGTAGGAAAGAGAGCTGGGCAGGTCGGAAAGGGTATGTGGTGTGAGTGGGAAGGGTGCATGGTGGTATGCAAAAGGTGCTGCATGAGTTGGGTATGGTGCAAAGGGGTAGCATGAGTCAAGGATGCATGGTGATCACAAAAATAAAGAGATGCCATGCAGGCTGGGCAGGGCATGTGGAGAAGGTGTGCGTTGAAAAGGGTGCTCATGGGTATATGGGAGTGCATGAGAGGCACTAGACAGGTGAGAAACAGTGTGTGGGAGGCAGCATAAATCCATAAAGGTGTATGTAAGAGGTGCCGCAATAGTCAGGGAAGGCACATGGGAGATTGCAAAAGTGGAAAATGGTGCGTATGAGTATGTAAGAGGGGGCTCTGGGAAGGCGCAAGGAAGGCAGAGTATGCATGGACCAGAAATGATGTGTAGGGGTTTCTTCTTCCCTGTTCCTCTTTGTTCCTCTCTCTTCTCCTTCACGTTCCCTTTCCTTCCCAGGAGGCAGGCAGTGGTTGTTGCTGCAGAGCATGAAGGATTACAAGAATGGCTGGAAAATTGTCACAGAATGTTGATAAGGAGGATATGTGATTGCTGCATCAGCCCAGCAAACTGAGGAAACCACAAATTCCCCAAATTTCGTTCCATCCAGAGTCATGGGTCCCAGATTTTGAATATATTTTGTAAGCCTTGATTTGAGGTACCCTGATTCAACAACTGTTACCCTATGATATCTTGTTTTGCCCAGTTACAAGTTATAGAAACAAGAATTTTAGTAACATATGTGTAATCTGAACTGATCTAGAGTTGAGCAAGCCAGTCTTTTTTTATTATCTCATTCTCAGAAAGTATGTAATTTCTCTGTGCTAAAATAAGTTAGTGTAAATTTTAAGACTGTAAAATTATCTGGAGATTTAGGAGCTGTAACTTATGAATAAAGAAACCTAGCTGATCTCAAATAAATGCTAAAGCAGGGATCAGACATCTTTACTATTTGAATAGAAGATTATAAAAAAATCCCAGGACTGTGGGACAGACTTGAAGGTCAGGAACAAAAAATCCAGAAGATGGCAATAACAACCTATGTTATAGCCAAGAAAACTACACAGTTGTATACATGTAATCATCAGGAGTTGAGCTTGATTCAAAGGAATCTTGACTTTCTTCTTAAAGGAAAACTCCTCCAAGGACTGTAGTGGGTATAACAGGCCAAAAAAGAAAAAGCAATCGTTCGTTTGAACTTTAATTTTTAAACTAATTTGATTAGGACTACTGCTGACTTTTTTTACTAAATATATTGATTACTGCACTGCATGAAGACTCTCCAATATTTTAATTTGTATTTTAACATCTGATGGCGGTTTTTAACATTGCAATGTAAGAAAGTATTCTGGAATTGCACAGGCCTTCTATCTAGTACTGTTTGAGCAACATTCCAAATGTTAGGACAGAGGATCATTTATACATACCAAACATACAAATACAGAGCAACCAGAGATTACCTGAGAATTCCTGGGATCCTGAGCGCATTATAAACGAATATCTAACTAAAATAAAAAATAAACTTTTCTATTAGCATTATTCATTATTTATAGTGGTTTACATGCTTGTTGCCTTCTTTAAATCAGAGCTACATACATCAATAAATATTAAAACTAACAAAAAAAACCACATGCAGTAAAATATTTTCTTCCTAGGTGGGTTTGTTCCAGTTTTATTACATCGACTACTGAAAAAAAAGTTTGAAGTGCTTTCTGGAAAAAACAAACCAAAACAGAAGTTACAACAGCACTGAAAAAAGTGGCTCTAAATCAAGGACTACCTGCAACTTACACCTGGAATTGGCCTAATGCAATTTCTATAATATTGATGTTACTCCAGCAGACCATTGCATTCTGATCAGTTGCAGTTTCTAAATTGCTTTTAAGGACAACCCCATATTAAGTAAATTGCAGTAATTCAGGCATTATAAGGTCATGAGTTACTGGTGCCTGAGATTCCTGATCTAGTTTCTAAAGCTAGGCAAGAGTCTGGTTGGCTATGGGCCATCTACAGTTTTAACGGAAACCTCCAGTTGAGAAGGACCCAAGTTACAGGCCTGCTTTTTTGAGCCAACGGCTCATCATCCAGAGGTAAACATGGAAAAGTTCTGAAATTGAAAATTTCTGAATAAACACTATCTGCATCTTGATGGGATTCATCCTTTATTACATCTAGCCTCCCAGTACCAAGTCAAAACTTCCACTGCATATTCTATTCAGCATTATTTTATTGATATAATTATTTAATCCAGACCCAAGGTGTTATTTGTTAAATACTTTTTCTCAGTCTCTTTAACATGAGTTTCTTGTAAACATACTGTATTATATCATGGCTCACTTTTTTAAAATAATGAAATAAGTGTTTTTTCTCTTTTGTGGGGAATTTGCCTATTAACATTCCATGCCAAAATCTTGCAATCCGTCTGTTCTGAAGTTCTAGGGATTCCAGCTCCAATCTCCACAGTCTGTCCCTGATAAGCATCAGACTTCTTCTTATCTTTTTATTTCTGATCTTTATCTTTTGAAAAATAATATAGTTCGAATCCATGTTTTTCCCAAAAGTCTTGTGCTTTAAGGACTGAATTTAATCTATAGCATTGATATCTTTAAAAAATTCAAAGACCTCGAAGGTTTTCATTTGAGATTTGGGTGACATTCCTATCTATGGTATGGCAAAGTAAAAGTTAACCCTGGCTTTAAGATTCATGCTATTAGGCAATCGATTGCATGTATGATGGAAGTATAAAAGATCAGCTGATAAAGTGCCACTTTGGCTATCACCTCATGAAGAAGAACAGAGGTGAGGCATTGGTTGGAACCCTGACATTTTGAATGTAAATGGATGGCATACTGAGACTTACTGATATTTGAAAAAGAAGGATTTAAGATAAGGACAAGAGAACAACTAGTAAGTCAAGTATTTTCTTTTGATTGGTTTAATTATTATAGAATTTTTGAAAGGTTTAAACTTGATAAAAAATAGTTTTCACAGAATCTGAATGGCATGTTAATTTATGTTCTGGAGATGACCACTTGATTTCTAAAGTATATAAAATGCTACTCAAGATTAATCTAGATGAATACATTAAATCTAGAAGATGATTGTGTTAAAATGTATATGGAAAAATGGGCAAAAAATGTTGGGTATAATATAACCCTAGATAAATGGGAGAATGTATGGAAAAAGGGACTAAAATTCACATTATAGTTTGAAAGAAAACTTTTATAAAATGATGTATCGTTGGTACTTGACCCCAGATAGACTTGCGAAAATGTTTAAAGGGATTTCTAGTAAGTGCTGGAATTGTCAAAATCCAAGTTCATTTTATCGTATGTGATGGTCTTGCAAATATGTGAAATCATGCTGGATAAACGTAACAATGACAATGCAAATTGTTTAAGATACAAACATTAATGAAACCTGAAGCTTTTCTTTTAAGTATTAGGGACAAACCAATTGAAAAACGATTTGGGGTGTGATTCCTTCACATGGTGACAGCTGCGAGGATTGTTACTTGCCAAACACTGGAAAGAAAAAGAGATGTCGACTGTTGAAGAATGGATTTTGAAATTGACTGAATTAACAGAGATGGTGAAATTAACTGCTTTAATTTGAGATAATGGACTAGACAGCTTTATAAGAGAGTGGACTTTCTATGTGCTAAATATAATAACAGATGGTCAACAGAGGGATTTGAATGTAATGTTTAGCACAACCTGTTGACTGCTTTTTCTTCTTCTTTTTATGTGTGTGAGAGTATGTGGGGGTGTTAGGGTTAGGAGGGTGTATGTAAAAGGGGGAAATAATTTTTTTCTTTTCTTTCAGCACCTAGCCAGGGTGGATCTTTCATGTTAAATGTGAAATTCACACTAAAATTTTTTCCACTATACTATATTTTTTGTTGTGGTTAGGGTTGAATGTATGTTTTGTTGTTTCATTTTGTTTCATTTTGTTTGTTTTATTGTTTTATATTTTATTTTCTATGATAAAACAAATTAATAACAAATGATATATTTATTATCCTATCTTTATTATTTTTATAAATAACTTAAGGCAAAGAAGATACCTACTACTCCTTCCTCCTCCTATTTTCTCCACAAAAATAACAACAGCTTTGTGAGGTGAGTTGGGCTGAGAGAAAGTGACTGGTCCATTTACCCAGCTGACTTTCATGCCTATGGCTGGACTAGAACTCACTGTCTTCCAGGTCAAACTGAATTGAGCTTGAGGAAGTTCATCCACCGTTTTTGAACATGTGCACATTCATTTAAGTGAAATCAAAGTCTAATTCACATATGCAAAACATCAAGTAACAATAAACCTGCAACTGTAGTTTCAGAAAACACACACACATATATGTCATGTAGTTGTATTTGTTGTAATACATATATTTTGTATAATACAGCAGTACTCTCTCTCTCTCCTCCCCCCCTCTCTCTGTGTATTCTTCAAACAGCACATGGCAATGTTTATAAGTTTGTACTTGCATATATGAGGGGTCTCCAACCCCAATCCATGGACTGGTACCCGTCTACGGTATGCTAGAAACAGGGGCACACAAACAAACGAAGCCCCATCCATGGGATTCAGGCAGCATACAAAACCATGCCCTCCAGTCCAACAGAAAAACTTTCACTTCTTGGGTGCTTGGAAGCACTAGAGTGTCCATGGTTTCTCCACCCCAAAATACCTCATGTGCACTTAACAACCTGAGCATTTGATATTAGCGAATGCATTGGATAAATCAGGGAGGGATGAATGTAATTGGCAAATGTAGTCTATTACATTTGTAAGTCAAGGACTACCTGCATGTTTGGGTAGATATCTGATCAAGCATTAAATAAAACAACAGACAACCAATCTAAATAATACATGAAGTATATGAATATATTTTACACATCAAGTTTTTAAAGAGTAGAGATTGTCATATCGACTGAAGGAAGACCTGGTCAATTTGGAACATTTGTTATGTATATAATAGTGACAAAACATTTTTCCTCACTAGGAGGTATTTATTCTCTATTAAAAAACAACAGGCCTCTTGAACAGAATTTCTAACAATAGTATATATGTGTGTGTGTGTGTGAAAGGGGGGGGCAATAATAAACCACAAAAATACATGGGAATAAGGTAAAGGTAAAATTTGCCCTGTCTTGTTGTGTCTGAATCTAGGAAGTGGTGCTCATCTCTCTTTCTTATCTGAGTCACTGTCTGAAGTCATTCCTGTGGTCATGTGAATTCCTGGTGGAGTGTGCTTGTGGGCTATTGCTATTTCCAGAGGTTGGAAAATTCTGGCTGTCATTTCCGACACCCCTTTTGTGTATGGTGGAGTTAGTTTTTGCATGCTCATTGGCTGTGTGGTGCATTGTGGTTTGGGTGCTGTGTGTCAGAATACAAAGGATAGCTATTGTGGAGAAAGACATCAAGCATTCATTTCTCTTTTGCTTTTCTTAGTGCTGTAGTGCTGGAGAATGTCCTGGCTCTTCTGAAGAAGGTCTGGACATAGCTTCTTTTGTGTGTGATGTGGTTGCTTGCAAAGCTGAGGATCTGGTCCATCCGAGTGGGTTTGTGGTAGACATGGGTTTCCAGTTCTCTGTTGTCTAGTCTCCTTATGTCGATGTTGAGGGAGTCTTTTGTTTCATTTGTGAATTTGATCCCAGGAAATATGTTATTGAGTAGGTGATGTTTCTTCAATTCATGGTTGTTTGATGGTGATGAAGGTGTCATCGGCATAGCATCTCCAAAATTTTGGTTGGATGGTGAGTAGAGCTATGGATTTGCGTTGTTGCATGGTTGCATATGTTATTAGGCTGATATGGGTGATACCATTGGGGTACTTGCTTATAGATTTTCCTGTTGAATTTGAGGTATGTGTTGAAGCATTGATCCAGAAGCTTCATGATGGCTTCTGTGGAAGTGGAGTGTTCTGTGTTGGCATCATCTTTGTGAGTATGATGTTTAGTAAGTAGGTGGTGTATGGTTTGTTTAGCCAAGTCGATGTTAATTGAGGTGAAGAGTGCAGTGACATCTAAGGAGACCATGATTTCTTCCTTGTTGATTTTGTGTGCTTAATGAGTTGGATAAATTGTTCTGGACAGTTTATTGAGGGGATTGAATCGTTGACCAGGTGTCTTGAGTTTCCTCTGCAGGGTTTTGCTATTTTGTATATCAGTGTTCTAGGAAGAGATACAATTGGGCATGAGGGGATCCCGTTCTTGTGTATTTTGGGGAGTCTGTATGGTGTGGCAGAGTCTTGTGGTTGCATGTGCTTTCTCTCTAGTAGTATTAGCTGTTTTTCTTTTTCCATTTTCCTTAGGGTACCTTTTATTTTGTTCTGTTTTTGTCAGATCATTATGGATTTATTTGGTAGGTTTTGGTGTTTTTTAATGGTTTTTTTTTTTTTGGCTTTGCTGATGCAGTTAGTTTTGTCCGTTACTACAATCAGTCTACTGGTAGGATGACGGTGCTTTCATCTTATTTCAGTTTCTTTAGTGTTCTCTTCTCCTTTAGGCTGTTTGTTGTATCTGTTGTGTTGGATGCTGGGGATGATTCTTTGCCTAATGTCTTCTTGTGTTTCTTGGTCCAGGTAGTTCGTTTTTAAAATGGATGTTAGATTGGCTAGGAATTCAATGGGGTCAATATAAATTGAGGCTGTGTCACAAAACCCATCCCAAGGCCCTCACTTGTGACCTACATCTGACCCATCACAAGACTCTTGTTTGACACAACCCACACCTGACCCATCACAAGACCCTGACCTGATGTGACCGTCATCTGACATTACTATTGTAAGACCTACTGACCATACAAAGCCCTTATAAGCAGAAGTAAAATACAAATGTCTTGTAGATGCATGTGTTACTACAGACAGACATTGACACTGACATTCCCTAAACTCTGCTGAAGTTGTTACCTACAACCAACCCACAAACTTGGAGAAGGAATCTTGACCCGTATCCTCCACCCGAAGTACAGATATTTGCCACTATTGCAAATAGTTAAACTTTTCTTCTATGTAAGTTGAAAGGGTTGAAGTTGTATACTGGGGTTTCTGCTACTGATAAAGAGTTGCCAATGAGCTATGCCAATAAGCATGGCAGTCTAGAAAGGCAGGTGCATTAGAATGTTCCTTATATCTTTGGTAAATGCTTTAAAACTGTCTTATTTCCTTTCTTTATCCTTATAACTCATTCTGGTTTTTTTTAATGTTGCAGTGAAATCCTGGCAGCTATTTGATTGATAACTTGGTAATGTTTATGTCCTCTAATACATCTATCATCTACCCTATTTTAATTTGATTTATTAATGCAATAGCTGGGGGCATTTTGATTATTCTGTTAAGCCTATGAATAAATCATTTATTAAACTGAATTTTTAATATCTTTAAATTTATATTTGTCTTCAAATCACAAATGGAGCTTTGCTCCATTTGAACCTTAAATTTAATCAATTTTTGGTTGATTCACACACTCTTTTATCAATGCATGCATAATTTCTCTATTTCTCTGCCTGATCATCTGTAGACAGCATTCTACTTAATACCACTNTGGGCTGTCAACCCTCTTGTGTATCACAACTATGAATGCAGAACATCACTGATGAACATTTATATAATTGAAGCAAATAAGGGAAATACATGTGAAATGTCATCCATAACATCAACTGCAAAATGTAACACATTTCAACTTTATGAGGAGAATCAGGATGAGATAACAAGAATGAATCAGTCTGTAGTAACACATGCATCTACAAGACATTTGTATTTTACTTCTGTTTACATAATCCATGGTGGCATAGCATGAAAGAATTCTGAGCATTTCAAAATATTTAAGAACAGATCTTAAATGATTATTAAGCTGTATACATACTTGAACAAATATGCATACACAGAAAAAACATCACAATAATGGAGAGAAAAAAGAATTTAAAAACATATAGCATCTGTTTAAAACAAGAGGCTTCAAGGAGGGATGATAATACAGTATGTCACGTTAAGGAAAGTACATCAAAGCACAGCTGTCAGAAAGAAATACGAAAGAGTTTTGTTAAATATACTCTGTAGCATAAATTGGAGCATAGGAACAAAGCAGTAAAAAGTATGACACACATGTATATGCACACAATATACAAACTTCTAAACTAAATTGGAGTAATATGGGGAGAAAGGCTTGAAAGAAAAAAATACAGGTGGTGCTTGACTTACTTACCGTTCAAAGTTACAGCACTTTAAAAAGTGATTTATGACCGGTTTTCAGTTCTGACCTTTGCAGCATCTCCATAATCACATGATCAAAATTCAAATGCTTGGCAACTGGTTCATATTTACGACCATTGCTATGTCCCAAGGTCACGTGATCATCTTTTTGCGACCTTCTAGCAAGCAAAGTGAATGGAGAAACCAGTTTCACTTAACAACCGGGTTACTAACTTATCAGCTGCAGTGATTCACTTAACAACTGTGGCAAGAAATGTTGTAAAATGGGGCAAAATTCAGTTAACAATAACAACAGAAATTTTGGATTCCATTGTGATCATAGGTCAAGGAGTTTATTGCAGACTACCTAGACAGAGGTTGGTTGACTATACTTTCCCAGGCATATCATAGGCCAATATAGACATGTAACACAGGTGGTATTCAGCAGGTTCTGACCAGTTCTGGAGAACCAGTAGGGGAAATTTTGAGTAGTTTGGAGAACTGGCAAATACCACATCTGACTGAAGATTTTTCAGTATCCTTCCCCTGCCATGCCCACCAAGCCACGCCCACAAGACCGGTAAAATTTTTTGAATTCCACCACTCATATGTAATTGCCAAAAGTCAGAAGCCCAACAATCTCATGTAAGAACTTTTACCTGGAAAGTAGATCTGATAAATTATAAATCTGTTACTTTTCTTCTAATTGATCAAGGATGCTGCAGGCACAGTATACCTTGATTACTGCTAAGCATTTCCCAAAGTCATTCATTATATCATTATTAATAAATAGTAAAATATGAACTATTATAATAGTACAGTTAGATGTTTATGACTAGTTAAATTACTGCATTCAGGAAGTACTTAATATAATTTATGAATAAATTCACATTACTAGAAAATTAAAGGGTTTTGTTAAACAGTCTTAAACAGTGGGCCGAAATCAACCAGGTTAAAAATTAACTGGAATATAACTACTATGTCTGGGAAGAAAAAAACTAAAGCTATAGGATGGAGAATATATGGTAATACATTTGAAAGGGATCTGTATATTTTAACAGATCACAAGTTGAACACGACACAATGATGCAAAACTGCTAAAAAGACAAATACAGGTAATCCCTGGGTTACGAGTGTTCCCTTAACGAGAGTTCAAGGTTATGCAATGATGCCCCCTAGTGTTTACGAACAATTCCTGAAACTACAAATGTTGCCGCGCTGTGGCAATTGTTCGCCCTTACGAACGACCACAGATGGGCTCTGTAACATTCCCCCTGCCTATTCCCCCCCCCATGCCCGGTTTTCCTAGGCCCTAGGCCTGTGGATACTGTACTCACCTTGCAAAGATCTAGAGACCCTTCACTTTCTTGGCCTGTTTTGGCCCTTCAGTGGGTACGTAGAGAATGGAGGTCTAAAGTACTGCAAGATCATGTGAGATCAGTAGCATGAGATCTCACATTATTGATCTCTCATGGTCTCATGGTACTTTAGGCCTCTGTTTTCTACAAACAGAGGTCTAGACAAGATCTGCAGCAAAAGGCTTTGCAAATGGAGGGAAGGCCTGAAACTTTGAAGCTTTCCTTCCGTTTGCAAAACCTAATTGCCATCTTTGCAAAAAGCCTTTGCATCCCAAAATGGAGCTCCACAGCTCTATTTTGGTGTGCACAGGCATCGTCCGGCACTTTGCAGTGCAAAACGGAATTTTGGAGCCCTACTCTCCCAAAAACAATTTGGTTTCAG
>AZIM01003620.1:50787-60840 GCA_000516915.1 Ophiophagus hannah | reverse complement strand
ATTCTATTCTATTCTATTCTAGTCTAGTCTAGTCTAGTCTAGTCTAGTCTAGTCTCCCCTGTAAGCCACGCAACTCATGCTGCTCCCTTCTCTGTTCCTCCCTGAGTGCTCTAGGATAAAGAAGGAGTGGGCCTGGGTCTTCCTCTAAATTCCTTCTGCCTTGCTCTACATCTCCCCTGCTCTGCCCAGCCAGACTTTGCCCTTCCCCAGTTTCTTCCACAACCAATGGAGTCACACTCCCACTCTCTGTCAGCTGTTCAGCTTTCCCCTCCAAGTCAGATTCCAACAGGGGCATGACACTAACATTGCTATCAGTGATCTGCAAAAATCTAGATGTATATTAGATGTCACTAGTAATTTGGGAAATTTGGTTTGCTGCTATATGGTAATTTTGTTTTGCAGTATGTCTGTATGTCCAAATATAGTATGATATCACAGAAATGATCATGTCCATGTGGCTGGTTACCAGGAGATGAGTTTGACTGAAGATTACTTCAGACCCATTGTGTGTCGGGTTACCATGTAATAGAATATCAGGTTTTAGGGATGCATATTGGTTTTGGAGGCTTTGCTATAAGATTCACTGCTCTGGATACCAATGCTTCAAGGCTTTCTATTTTCCAGAAGATCATAAAAGAAAGTACATCAAAGATGGACTGGAAATATAGACTGAATCTTGATCCCTCTGGATCTTCACAATGCCTCTTCCTTGATTATATTGTGAATCCTATCCCTGCTTCAAATAAACAGAATACAAAAATTCTGTCCTCTCTCCCACACTGTTGGTCTATTGGCAGAAGTTTGCTTGGGTGTGTTATTAAGCTGAAAAGCAATAATAAAATTTGAATTCAGAGACAGGATCCCATTTGCCTCTGAGCAAAAGCTGCATCCCACCTGCTCATTTTACTCTTTCTCTAATCAAAGGTAATTATGAAACTTTAAGACTGGGTGGTCTAGAAATGATGTTAAACAAATGAATTACACTATTCTCAAGGATTTTGTAAAAATGTGAATAAAAAATAAGCTGAATTACTTCCTCCCAAGTTAAGTCATTGATTTGTAATTCATTTATTTAAAGGTTGGACTTAGAAAAGGGGAATGTCATCCCTTGCTTCTTACCACTGAATATTTGAAATTTCTTCATAGGACATAAAACTCTAATTGAAGGACATATTGAACTACATAACTTGCTGTAAAAGCCTATTATGTATGGTTAGTATAGTACAGCACTGTCAAACCCATGGCCTGTGGCCCAGATGCATTACATGCTGGCCACACCCAATCCTGATTTAGTGAAGGGGAGAAAAGTCATGATATGTCATGTGACAATGCTGCGATGATGCAAGTTTGACACCTCTGGTGTAGTATGATTGGTTAGTTCAGTAAATTATATAATTCCAGAAAACTAGGTTGTGGTATTAAGTCAAATTACGAAGCATATAGTTGAGCTGGATTAAGTATGAAAGCTAAGTAGATTTGGGTCTGGTTAATACTTGGGTGGAAACTTTCAGAGAATGTCAAGATTATAGGTTAGACTGGGAAGATGAGAAGGCATCAGGGAGAAAGGCACTTAGGATTACTGTAATTTTGGCTCTTCACCTAATACTATTACTGCTTACAAACAAGGATAGCCACCTGGATAGATGTCCTTTGGCAAACACCTTCTGTATAGTTGGAGGACACAGAACAAGCTCCACATTGAAACATGTGAGAAAGTAGTCCTAATAAAGGAGATTATCTGTAGCTCAGAGTTGAAATGAGGGGGCCTCATTTGAGCACCTCATTGGTGCTCTCTGAGCTTGGTTGTTTTCTGGCAGACATTTCATCACTCAAACTAGGTAACATCAGCAGTGCTGAAAAGGCCATTTTTTGCTCCAGCTGGATATGAAGCCAGTGTAAGTGGGAGAAGACCAGAGTCATATATATCCAAATTCAGAAATAGGATATTTGAATATATAATCCAAAAAGTACCTTCTAGAACTATTTGCACTTTGAAGCAGCTGCATTCTACTATAGTAAGCTGCAGGAGTAACAACATCTAGCATCAATACCCATAATACAGCTCAAGAAGTTCCAGTCATTCTGAGCAACAGTGAGTGATGTAGTTCAGCTTAGCAGATTCCACGCTTCTGCTTATGCAGTATACAAGCATATAAATAATGGCAAATCCCTTCCTTCTTTGCATAACTAAACTGTAGCTAGTTATTCTTTGCAGTTTCTGACTATAGTTTTTTCAGGGGACTGTATCTGTTGCTTAAGATTTATAGTTACTGTACTGAATACTTTCGACAGTGTTAGTGTCAGAAGGAAAGAAAGCTTGTCTTTAATTGTACCTGAGCATTACACAAAATTACAATCAGTACTTGTTTTATCAGTAGCTTCTTCTCTTGTGTATTAACTAATTTAGAGACACAAATTTGCTGGCAGAAGGAAGAAAGAGAATGTAGTCAGAAACTTGGCTTGGAAGTGCAGATATGCCTATGTAGCTTGCCTCAAATGTCCTCATTAACTTTTCAAAGCCTCCAGATTTGGTGGAATTATTACAGCCAAGTGTAAATTATGCATGTGAAATCAATGATTTCTTTCCTATCTAACACTGAAAGATGCAAAGTTTTGCATATTGTGGAGTTGCACAATTCCTGCTTTGTAGTTAGTAATCTCTTATAGAAGAGTTGTTTTCCTACTGGCTGTTATGTTTTGGAAATTTAGTGCGTGTCTTGTGGCATGGACCCATTAATTTAGTCAGTTCTGGGCAAGAGCGTTTACCCCAGAACTATATTAGGGCAATTATGAGTTAACACTCTCCCATAATAATTTATATTGTGCAAACACAAACCCCCAATCAACTATATGCAATGGCCAAGCTTCACCATTCTGTCCTCTCAGGCCATGAGATAGAAGGGCAGAGCAACAGAAAATTATGAAAGTCACTGCCAAGATAGAGTAGACCTTCCAATCCTTAGCTACAATGCCTCAGCCACATTCACTACTGCCTAACTGATGGATATCAGGGTGTTGGTACATTGAATCTTTCCATTCCTGTTCTGAAAGAAACAGGACAGGATTTGTACTGTCCAAAAGGGTGGTCTTTGATCAATTAATTAACTTTCAGCTGTGGGATCAAAAAACAAAATAATATGATTATCATTAGATGTGATTAGACAGAGTTAATTGTGTTGCACGCATTCAGTTTGATTTTTACTTCTACCATAACCTCCACCATTCTAGTGTGTGTATGAGATTGAAATTCTGTAATTCCCAGAATTTGCATCCAATCTAAATCCTTTGGGCAGTTTGATGCAGCATTAATCTTGGATATAGAAAAGATTTTGAGAGGTTAGTCTTTGAAATATCATAGACAGTCTTTCCACTCTGGCACTGGCATAATATGACACCATGACAATATGGTCCAAGAATATCTTTTTGTTTTGAATTTTAAGGATCACTGGAACTCAAGAGGGAAGAGCTATTTGTCCAATATAGCAGATCAATTCTGCTGTTTCAACCTATATACGAATATCAGATTGGGCTGCCTGAGGCAAAACTCTCATTTCTTTATTCTTCTCCCAGACTGGGATTATAGAACAAAGTATTCTGTACTGTGCAGTGGATTTTGGAGTACATATATCTTTCCCTATCTCCCCAGGGAAATTATTCCACCGTCTATTACTGCTTACTGCTGGGACATTTTTTAAATATATATTCATCCAATCCTTTTTCTTTCCCTTTAAATCTACCACCTCTAGTTATAATTGTCAGAGTCAGAGCTTTTATTTAACAAAAACTGGCAGGTTGAATTTTATTTTACTTCTTGTTAGAAGGGAACCTTTATGCTATAAAGTTCATTTGTTATTGCTTCTCTTACTTTTGAAACAAACATCTCTGTCACAAATGATCTGCTAAACAAAGCAACAGGCTTTGGGTTGGTCATATGAAACATATGTGTGCATGTGTGTCTGTCCATAGGGTCAGCCAATGATGCCACCCACCCACTTTTAATCAAACACATAAATTAAAGTCTAAGGAAAGAATCCCAGCAGAATTTCTTTAACTTTGAAGTCAGTAAAAATAAAACCACTACTATTTCTACTGATAACATTAATAACTATTTGATGTTTTGTTTTCCTTATGCAGGAACATGAAAACATTTTCAATAGTTCTGATTTTGGAGGACAGTGGATCTGTATTTGGAACCATCTTGTTCAGTAGTTGCTCTCCTAAGCAAAATTGAATATTCTGGGGTGTTGCAGACAACTTAATTGGAAAGTTATCTTTTCATGGCACTGTTGCTTGTATTTTCAAAGGATCTTCCAGATTTGTAGAGGGAGGAGTCAATACTCAGATCCCTTCTGCTACTAGCTTGGGTAGATGATATGTAGAGCCAAGCAGCCATCAGAGCAGGGATGCCTACCATCTGAATGTTGTCAAACACACCAGTCTTATGAAAGCAGTATTTGCCATCAGGAGGAAATTCCAATCATTTAGAGATTTGCACTGTGATGTTGCTTGCCTGCGCAAAGGAGGCAGAGCATATGATGAAATCATTCCTTTGCCATGAAAACAGCTAAAGGCTACAGATCCATGTATGCCTGATCTAGGTGAAGATTTGGTGCTTTGGAAATCACAGTTCTTTAAGGAGCATTTGTCTCAAGGGTGAAATACTTTTGATCTGATTGTTGGTGGTAAGAGATCTAAAGAGTAGGACCTCACTTGATCTGTAGGTCAAGAAGCTAGATATATCATTCATTAGGTAGCTGTTACTGCTGGGATTGGGGAGTATATCAATGGTCACTTTCTCTAAAGCCACCTGCCCAGCCAGCACAGCTCAGCCTATTTAAACTAGAAACTAGTCCTATCAAGAAAGATGAAAGGAATGAGGAATGTTTAACTCTGAGAAGAGCCCCAAAGGAATGTCATATGTAAGAAGGTCAAAACTATTTTCTACTTTCCAGAGTACAGCATGAAATAATGGCTTTAAGTTACAAGAAAGCAGATTCTAACTGAATTTATTTATTTCAATTTATATGACCACCTATTTCAAATAGGAAAAAAAACCACTTAACAGTCAAATCAATTAGCCAAATAAATGATGGGTTCCAATGGAGCATTTCAAAATTTTTTACCATTGGTTTGGTGGGCTTGGCTTGGTGGGCATGCTTTGCACATGCACACACACCAAATGTGCACTTTGCATAGGCACAGAGGCTTCCAACTCGCCTCCTGCAATCCTGCACTCTCCCTGTCACTTCAGCAGCTGCCACGCACCAATCTGCTGTGCTGCGCAAAGCAGCTGCACTTCAAAAGCAGGACATAAAGATTAGTATGGGGGCCCGGGTGGGTAGGTGGGCCCAACAGTAGTGTGTCGGAGAGAACCGGTTCGGTCTCCGCTGCTCATCGCTGCTACTGGCTTGGCAGAACTGGGCCGAACCGGTAAAATACCACCACTGATGGGTTCCTCTTAACTGGATTCAGGAAGGGACTATAGACAAATCTGTTGGAGGTGTTTTGATTGCCTTCCTTTGAATTCTAAACTTTTTGATTCTGTGTAAGGCTGCCAAAGGTGTTGTAAACACGTTATGAGTTTATGATGAATATTATCTTGAAATAAGTGGATTTGCCTATAAAGGCAGTTTCAGTGACATACTACTATAAGATATCAACTTATTTGAGTTACATGGATTTGGAAACTTAAGCAACATAGGATCACATGCCTTCTGGGATAATTTGATGAATATTGTTTGCTTGCAAAGGAGTTAAAATGACTGGTTGCTTATCAACTGTTCAATATTAAGTCAGTCCTCATATGACCCAGTTCCAGATTCCAACAGTGCAGCTTCCTTGCTATCTAGTATCATAGGGAACTGCATTTAGGGTGCTTGGCAAATAGCTAGTTGCAATGTTTCTTGGTCACATAACACAATTTACAATATTTCCCACCAGAAACTGGCCTTTTTGTCCAATTTCCAGAAAACCTGCCCATAGGCACAGATTCACTTAGCAGTAGCACTTAAACTTATATACTGCTTCATAGTGCTTTTTAGCATTTTCTGAGCATTTTACAGAGACAGCCTATTGCCCCCAACAATCTAGGTCCCCATTTTATGAACCTCAGATGGATGGAAGGCAATTAACCTTGAACCTGTCATGATCAAACTCTAGACGCTGTCAACCACTGCAAGAAAAGGTCATAAAATGAGGATGGTTATGTTGGTGCCTTGACTTATGGTCATTGTGGCTTACAATGGAAATTCAGGAATCCATTATGATTGTAAGTTGAAGACTAACTGCATTAGCAGAATGAAAAGTTTTAAACAGAAAATGATAAACAGTCAAAAGAACATAAAGACAGAAGGACACGATTACCTTTAATGGTATATAGAATGGGGAAGATATTTGGTAGATGTTTGGAAGGCATCCCTGAAATACAGGAGGAACCACTATGGCTACACTATTTGGTACAGGTATAGGGAAAAATCATTATTATTTGCAACATACAGCATCAGTGACACCATACACTATGTTGATTGGCCTTATTTTCTCTCTACTGCCTGTCCAGGAAGGATATCCGAAGCTGCAGCTAAAACAATAAAACAGAATCAGTGCAGTGTCAGGAACTACATATTCTATTGACTAAAGGGAACTAAAAATTATTTGGGTGCTTTTCGTATTATTCTGCTTGAACTTTGATTCTCTGACTCTCTCTCTCTCTCTCTCTCTNCCCTCCCTCTCTCCCTCTCCCTCCCCCCCTCTCTCTGACATTTGAAGCCTTTGATGTATATTATGTTTCCTGAACTTGACTGATTGAAGGGAAAATAAAGCAGTTCTGCATGTTACTGTCCTTTCTGCTTATGTAAGAAGGAAACCACTCATATCAGATCTTGTATATATCAGTAGGTGAAAGTAACTGTAGATCTAAAGCACGGCTTTTATATAAGATTTATTATATAAGATTGATTCATAAGATAGTTAAACTATTCTAATCTAATCTATTCTCATTAGGTCAGTCATACATTAAGAATTGCAGTAATAAATATCTAAATCCTATTGAAAGTGCATTTTATACAACTTTTATAATGGTTCAGAAAAAGAATAACCTTGAAGCAACAAATGCAATTTATATGACCTTTTGGTAAGAGAACATTTGTAGGTCTATTTCAAAGTTTAGCTCCTGGAAATACTGACAAAGCTTGACAATTCAGCTGTCATTTCAACTGTTGGAAGGCTTCCTTCCCAAGCTAAAATGAAGAATTGATCTTTCATTCAAACTCTCATATTTAAGGCATACTCAGTAAGACTTGCTGTGCTAAATAGCATTTACACCAAAGAAAGCACATTTAGAACAGCTTTATCGACAACTGGATTAAAGTGTTGTTTACTTAGTTTTTCTCATATCTATTCCTTTATTTCTCAGATTAGTTCCTTCTCTTCCTTTTTTTTTTTTTGGTCTTCCCACACTGTCACTATTTAAGGCCCTTTCAAAGTGACGATAAACTATTATTTGCCGGAATGAATAAACCACCTACAGCTCTTGGTCTAGTATACGCTCTTTCCCTCCCTTTCATACTGCAATGCAGCCAAATGGAAGAAGCTCAGAATTTTCACTTCTTTTGTTATAAATCCAATTTAGGGTGGCGGGGGGAGGAATCCAAGATCCCTTCTTATGGCTTATTGAATGAGGCCAGTTTTATAACACCAGATGATGAGAATGAAGTGATTTCAAAGAAACCAGATTTAAAATGACGTGTAGATGGGCTCTTAATCAGGAAGAGAAAAAAATGTTATGAAGGATCTAGATTCCCTTCACCATTTCTAGGACAACGTAACCAAATATATCCTTAGGAATATGCAGCCCTAAATCCATATGTGACCATATCCCATTTTCCTGAGTTTTGTATGTTTTAGACAGTGGTGGGATTCAAAATTTTTTACTACTGGTTCTGTGGGCATGGCTTGGCGGGCATGGCAGGGTAGGGATACTGTAAAATCCCCATTTCCACCCCACTCCAGGGGGAAAGATATACTGCAAAATCTCCATTCCTTCCCCACCCCATTAACCTGCTTTCCAGTTCCATTGTCCTGTGCAGGGCAACAAAAGAAGACCCAGCTGATCGGCTGGGATTTGGGAAGCAGACAATAGATGGGGGCGGGGCCAGTCAGAGGTGGTATTTGCCCATTCTGCGAACTACTAAAATTTTCCGCTACCCATTCTCCAGAACTGGTCAGAACTTGCTGAATATCACCTCTGGTTTTAGTCATAATAAGTACTGTAGGAATCATCTGGAAACATGACACATCAAGTCATTAAAAGCATATCAGTTTCAGTTTCTCTCTTTGTAGTATACTCTTTTTTCTATTGCCTTAAATTATTTATTTTCTCTTCAAATACTTCCAAAATGTAAAGTTGCTGCAGAATCTCAGAGAATATTTCTATATTTCTCCATCTTTAAGTGGCTAAGTTTTAATTAGTGAAATCTGACTGTTGGATTATTTAATAAATGTAAAGATTTAGAAACTGGAATAAGTTTGCCTGGGGAATAGCTTTTCTCATGTGTCAGGCTACTGACTACACCTGGAGAGAAAAGGAAAACTTTCAAAAAGAGATATATTAAAAATCTTTCCCTGTATCCATCCTTTAGCCCTGGATAATTGTTGACCAATTGCTGTAAATTAAGGCAAAGTATCTGCCTCTGAAACATGACAAATGAGGTCTGACAGCCTGTCCTGCAGGGTTAGAGTACAGTTGACCCAGCTGGTCACACTTTGCTTAGGAAAAATATATTCCTTGCTGCCGTTTTAATAGCTGTGAGTCCACAGCAAGAATTAAAAGCACATTTGCAAACTATTCCTAAATCTTCAACATTTCTGTGAATACAGAAATACTTAAAACAGTATCCAAACAAAGAACTGTCATTTCCTCTAGAAATGTCAATTGTAAAATACTCTGGAATGGGAAAAAATAAAAAACACAATGCAAAAGAAGAGATAATAATATTACTTTGTACATTTAGAAAAAAACATGTTACAAGGGGGAAAAAAACTATCAAGTAGTTCAGGAACCAGTCACCATAATACCACTAATTATTACTAAATGAAAACACTAAATGGAATAAGTTGTGTTAGAGCAACCTAGGAGATATTCTTCCCCATCATTTGAAAAATCAAACTCTGGTCTGACCATTGCATCATTGCCTTTAATACTTTCAAATGGATGGCCACTTAAAGTAAAATTGACCAAAAGGGATTCCATGTAGTGATTTCCAACATAATTATAACATATAAATAAAAAATAATGCAAATGTTTAAAAAGGAAGGAAGAAAGCCAGTTTAGTCTAATAGTTAAGGCATCTGGTTAAAAAGCCTGAGATTATGAGTTTAGTCCCGTCTTAGCCATGAAAGACATCTGAGTTGACCTTGGCTGGCCGCTCTCTTTCAGCCCAACTCACCTCACAGAGTGGTTGTTGTGGGAAAAATAAGAGGAGGAAGGTATGCTAAACACGTTTGCTGCCTCTAGTTATTTGCAAAAAATAGTAAAGCCAGAATACAAACAAATAGTTAAAATCACACAGTATCATTTCACAGAGAGAGCTGACACAAGGCATTGCTCTTACATGATTGGATCTAAACAGCTACCAATGGAACAGGTTGCTCATAATAGATATAGGGCTTTTTGTCATTGTGATTCCAAGGGGTTAAATTGGGAGCTGAGAGAATATGAGTTGACTCCCAAGCACTGTGAGACTTCTAAAGCAATGTTTTTCAATCTTAGCAATTTTGGGACATGCACACTTCAACTCCTAGAATTCCCCAACCAGTATGGGTCTTATAGTTGAGAAGTTTTAAAAACACTGTTCTAGAGTGAGATACTAGTTGGAATTTTTTAAAGAGGATCCATTACTCCACTGTTGTCCTTGTCAAAAACCCGAATTATTGGGAAGAAACATCATTTGGAGCAGTGGTGGGATTCAAAAATTGTTACTACCGGCTTTGTGGGTGTGGCAGGGGAAGGATACTGTAAAATCTCCAGTAAGAGGTGGTATTTGCCAGTTCTCTGAA
>AZIM01003620.1:34705-50781 GCA_000516915.1 Ophiophagus hannah | reverse complement strand
AAAATTTCCGCTACCGGTTCTCCAGAACCTCTGATTTGGAGTTTCCTGATCCAAACTTTAAAACTCACCCATTGTAATGGAAGAACAATTTTGCTCATACCTTGATAAATGCTTGCACACTTTCTCTCAAAATAATACCTAATTATTTTTGTTGCAATCAGACCTCCAACTCTGTAAATTGTAAGGCATTCTTCTTCCAAAAATACAGTAAAGCAAGGCTGAAGGAAAGCAATTTAACTAATGTCACAAGCAAAGCAATCTGAGTTCTTTTTAGAGTTCTTCAAAATCAGAGTGTTCCAGCAAACCTTGAAGCTTTGCTTTATTTTCCTTTATTTTTAAACCCTTTCATTGCATTCAGAAGTAATAAATTTACTCCTGCTGTTAAAGTGGTTCAATTTGTCTGGCTGTTGGGGGGTGGGGTGGATATTATTGGGTAGAACTAAGATGTCTTAATAGTCCAAGACTGGTCCCTGAAGTCACTTGGTTTGGTTCATGTCATGCTAATTTTTGAAACTTTCATATGGTAGGACTTCTGAAAAAGAACTTTTAGAAGGCATTGGCCTCAGGATACAATAGGACAGTAAGAGAGGGAAACAAAGAAAATATGGGTGTCTCAGTAACCAGTGAGATTATATGGTCTTTATTCCTAAACTGTGCAGCTCTTTATTATAAAACCAGATTATATTGTGCTGTTTCTCTGTGAGGTTTGTTTTTTTGTGAAAACCATAAAAAATATTTGTAGTGCTCTAGTTTATATCCAGAGCACATCTAATAATGCAAATTCTATTGACTCAAATGTGAATTATATTTTTAAAACTCTTTATCTTTGGAAAATGGCCCCATGCAATTATTTACTGAGAATATTTATCTGGTCTTTAAATCTCAATGAGCCACATGAAAAAAAAAGAGAGCAAAGTGCTTGATGATCCATGTGACTATTGATTTAGAAGGTGGAAAAAGCTTTGAAATGTGCACATTTATTTTACAATTATTTCTTTTATACTAGATTATAGAAAGAAAAATGCACTAAAACTGGATTTATGTTAATATCTCAGAGTTCTAAAGTATTTTTGAGGTTAACATGAATGCATTAGAATGCAAAAGAAAAAATACAAAATATATTATGCATATATCAACTGCATACACATACAGCTAATTAATAAAGTAGTGCTTAGATTTAAAAAGATATATTTCTATTGCTTTTTATGCAAGTATGCTCAGAAGGAAGTTTCACTTATTCTGATGATGTAGTTATGTGATTATGGTTTTAAATGGGTAGCTATAACAAATTTGAATAATTGTTATATAGAAATAGTGATTTTTTTTTCTTTTCATTGTATCTATTTGAAGGTTTTTTTCTATTACTATATATTTTCTTTCCCTGTATTGTTGTTTTGATATTTAGGGTAATGTATAACTTAGATCTTGGGTGTCAAACTTGTTGCGTCATGTTTCCATCAAGTGACATATCATGAAGTTTTTCCCCTTCACGGTGCTGGGATGGGCATGGCCTATGCATGGTACATTCCACCAGTTTGATACCCTGCTAGTTTGACACCATTGGATGGTTCTATCTTGCATGTAAAAATAAGATGATCATAATGGCTGAAGTGACAATTGTTGCTTTGTATAAATATATGTTCTCATGTTATCAGCCTTCCTTATGGGATGAGAATAAATATATTATGGTTTAATAATTTAAATTGATGCATATTATAGAATGCTGCCTAGTTTTGAGTTTAGCTCAGGCAGCTCCATCCAGCTTGAATAAACAAGTTCACTCATGTGTAAAAGTAGCCTGAACTGATATTGTAACTCCAGTTCCTTAAAGAGTAACTAGTTAGGCATATGATTCAAAGGAATAGGACAAGCAACAAGATGTGACATTCTGTTGTGCCAATGAAGAGATCAATGAAAAAGGTGAAGTAAGAACCTGCTGAGGGAGTTCCTGCTCCTATAAGCTAGATATTTTCCACATCAAATCTTACAACTCACATATGTGTGTTTGCGTATGTATCTCAGAACAGTAAATGTAGAAAGAAGCCATGAAACATTCAGCAGGGATTTAATATTCACATATGTGTAAATGTGTGTGTGTGTATGTATGTATGTATGTATGTATGTATTATAAATATATACAGAGTTGGGTGGCCTGCAGTTAGCTATTAAGGTAATTTCCCCTACCTTTAAGAGATGCAACTCAAGGCAGAAAGAACATATAGATCAAACAGAACTTTGTTTAGTCTTTCTATCAAGAGTCCGTCTCTTTGAATCATTGATTCCACTCTTAAAATTACTTTTTCTGTGAAGTTTTAAGACCATTGACTTGGGATCTGCCTTTCTGTAACTAAATATTTTATATCCTGCTGTCCAGAAAGATGGTTAATAGGTCTTGGTTTTCATTTGAAGAATGTTTCAGGTGAGAAACAATACTATATTCCCATCCCATCTTTTTTTTTCATGCATTCAAACTCTCTTCATAGTACTTGTTTTATAGTTCCCCAATCAGCCTTGCTACCCTATTTATCACTTTCAGTTTGTTTGGCTCCTTTTTAAGTATTTGTAAGAAAAAAGTCATGTTCCCCATTCTACATTTATGTATTTATTTTCTGTTTTTCAGTAGAAGTGTTGATTTTTCATAGATAATGAAGCCCATAAATGTTTATGAGCCAAATGTTTTCTGGTTTTTTTGCACTAGAACAACACACTTCTTTCCTTCTATATCTGATAGTTTTCATGTTTAATCCCTACAAAATTCAGCTTTGTTAATGCTTTAGCCAATGACATACAGGTCGTCCTCGAGTTACAACCACAATTGAACCCAAAATTTACATTGCTGAGTGAAACATTGGTTAAGCGAGTTTGTCCCATTTTATGATTTTTCTTACCACAGTAGTTAAGTGAATCATTGCATTTGTTAAGTTAGTAACATAGTTGTTAAATGAATTTGGCTTCCCCGTTGACTGCTTGTCAGAAGGTTGCAAAAAGTGATCACATAATCCTGGGATACTATAGCTGTCAAAAATATAAACCAGTTGCCAGGCATCTGAATTTTGATCATGTGACTATGGGGATGTTGCAACAATCGTATGTGTGAAAAATGGTCATAAGTCTATTTTTTCAGTGCTGTTGTAACTTTGAACCCTAAATGAACTATGTAAAGTGGAGGATTACCTGTATTTGCTAACTCATAATAAGTGCAACCTACATTGTGCTAGCTGTCATCAATCCAGATGATTCAGACCATGGCCATTGAAGTCGAGTGTGCTCTCGCACAGGTAGTCACCCACCTGCAGAATTATTCTTTCTCTTCTATTCCTGTACTATGAAGGATGAATAAGAAAGAAACCACCAGGATACTGACTTTCTTTGGATTTTCACAATCCATTCCAATCAGTTGTTGCCATTCTTGCATTACATGCATCTCTGCCTGGATTAGCAGGAAGGAGAATTGGAAATGTTATTTTTGAACCTTTTGCAGTAGGCAAGCTGTGTATCACCTGTTCTTCAGGGATATCATATCCTGTATCCTATTCAATTGTGTGCCCTTCCCTGTTCAACTTTTTACTCGTATGAAGGATCAGTACTGGTATCACCTTCAAAAGCCTAAAAGGGTATCTCTCAGTTTCAGCACTGCAGAGTATCTCCTTAATATCTTGTTTCTGATTATCAATATTGTCCACCAGGCTTCCTTTTTTTAATGACTAATTTTCCTTCCTGAGTAGCTTCCTTTAAGGTTTCCTATAGATCCTCCTTCATTCATCTTTGCTTTCTGTTATGAGTGTAAGTTTGGCTACTTACTATTTTACTGTTTTAATACTCATATTTTTCCTTCAAGCATTGCTATGAATATAGTTTAAATTATTTTCAAGCAAAATATAATGGCAATACACATCAGAATTACACAATGCATTCTTTCTACTTTTATTTCTCTTTCTCTGAATATTTTCCAAAGACAAAATTTTATTTAGTTTTGCTCTCAGGTTACCTTTTTAAGGACACACATATACAACTATATGGAACTTTTTCATAAATAAAAATAAGCAAATACAATTTATAAAGTTGAAATGCAATATTTAATTGTTCTGAATTATTATGGATTTTAATGGTCTGGCTTGGCTGCTATGGTGCAGTCGTGAGTCAGCAGGAGAGACAAGGGGGAGAAGCCCAGATATGGTCTTTGAGTGCAGCTGTGCTGTCACAACGATTTATGAACTGATCTGATTGTTAGCCAGGATTGTTATGGGGCAGATGGAAACAGGATTCCCTTTGGTCATGCCCCATATACAGCATAGGTGTTGGGGAATAAAGAGCTGGAGGGGAGCCCACTATTTTTATTGTTGAGGAATATGCTGTTGGTCTGATCTGCAAAGAAAAGAAAGAGAAATATACATCACCCCTTTCAGCAATTATTGTAAATTGTTGAAAAGTTCGTGTTAGACATTTTGACTGGAAAGAAACCTCATAGTAAGTGTGTGGGAGAGTTTATTCATGCAGTTGTGATTTCCTGTCCCTGAGAGGGAGAAGGGAATGAAAAAGTCAATAGGAGGCTTCCATTGTCATAAAAGAAGTGAAATCCCAGATAGAAGAATGCCCAAGACAGAGGGCAGATGGGAAAGGAGAGAGATGGTTGGAAGGGTGAGCAGAGGGCAGTGCATCACACAATATCTATGCAAAGTTGACTAATGAGATCCAAGAAGGCAAGATTCATGGACATATTCTGCTCCTATTAGGGAGACATGGAAGGCAGAGGGAGAAGGAGGAAAAGGGAGGAAACCAGAGGGAGCAAAAGAAAGGGTGCTTATTAGTGAATAGTACTGAGAAAGAGATTTGCAAAAGTGACATTTTGTAAATAGAAGTTCTTACTCTCTGCAAATCATTGTATATAGTAAAAGAACCATAAAAGCTTGCATGGTCTCTGTCAATGTGTTGCAATTGTTTTCTTCAACACTAAATGCACACTCAGCTTTTGAAGAACCCATGGTCACACTTTGTTACTGAACTGAAGGCTTAATGGTTTAGCAAAATTCAGTATTGATTTTCATATGCCATATAATTTTAGGTGTGCATGGTCACATCACTGAAGGGCTATCCAATATTTTACTTTTATTCTGTCTTGATGACTTTATATACAAGTCATAAAGTCACTTTACTATCATTAGTTTGGCTATAGAATGTTTGAAAAGCAATTCCAATCTTTGCTGATGAGGTCGTTAGACTGTTGTTAAATCCAAAGAGTGATAATAAATTACCCTAAATATTTTTTTTTAAACCACCAAGTAGGGTTTTGATTTTGGTAGGTTAATGCCTCCCCATTGCAATTGTACAGTTGAAATTTCAGTTTTACTGTAGAAATTAAAATGAAGCATCAACGCTTATCATATAGGATTAGGAAGTTCCTTATTAGCGATGAAGCTTACCAGGGAACTCTGAAGATAAATAGCTGATAAATAGTCATACGTACCTCCCAAATTTCTTAGAGTTTTGAGAATGTGTGAATTGACCAAGTACTAGTTAAACAGACACTAAATACTATTAACATTTATAGGTATTGTTACAGAGAACATCCTTGCCTGCAGTAATTCCAGAAGACAAAATGGCAAAAGGTATGCCAGGAGTCTGCCTGAAGAACCTGAAAAATGAATCTGATAGAGGACAGGTAAGAGCTTTACATAGGAGCAATAATTTTTCCATTCAATTGTGTATGTGTGTGTGTGTGTGTGTGTGTGTATGCAATGCCATTGTGAATACAATTTTAGGCATCTTGTGGAGAAAGTTGTTTAGATCCACTTTGAGTTGGACTCTGGCTGTGCAAGTCCTTGCGAGCTGACTGAAGAATGGTTAAGCACATTTACAGGGAAGAGTTTAAGCTTGTTGGTCCCAAGGGAATGGCAGAGTCCTCAACTCTGGAAGTACAAGTACCTGAATATTAATGTCACTTATGACTGGCTTTTCATGTAGTTAGATGAATGCAACCTTGTGGGGGAGAAGGATGGGATACTCCAGCTTATTAAGAGGTGGTTGTTTGTCCTTTGTTCAAGGAAGTCGTCTCTGGATCTGTTAGCATTATACAATTTTCACTGAATTTCCAATCCTTCTTTTTTAGAAGTTGAAAAGTTGGTTGCTTTAAAATGCTTGAAAAAACAGATTATCTGGAGCCTTTTCAAGTATTAGACTGGCATACAGCATCAAGAAGATATTTATTTATGTGTAGCTGAACTGTCCATCCATTCTAGCTCTCCTTGATATCTCCAGTGTCCTTCTTGATTGGTTCAGAAATTAAGGAGAGACAGTGAGTTCCAGGGACCAACTTCAGTTGGTATTTGAATGGAAAGAGATCTGGTCTTAGACCCCTCCGTATGGGGTTCCTCAAGGTTCTATATTCTTTCTGCTTGTGTTTAATATCTACTGTACAAGAAACTGCTGAATGAGATAATTTGTTGACACAGAGTCAATATTGTCATGTATGGGCCCTCCAACTCCATTAATTGCCAGACAGTATGTTGTAGTTGAACATTATTGGAGTTGATGGAGACAATTTTGTGTAGCAGTTATAACATCAGGTTAGGAACTTGGAGATCTTGAGTTGTAGTCCCATCATAGGCACAAACCTGGCGGGGTATCCTTGGATCAGTAATTTTTCTCACATCTAGGAAGGAAGCAATGGCACACCATTTCTGAAATCTTTCCAAGAAAAGTACATGGACCTATCCAGATAGTTACCAGGCATAAAAAAAACCCTTACTCAAAGGAACTCCGCTCCCACCCCACCAAATCTAGAAATTGAAGTCTACAGAGCTGAGAAGCAACCAAGCTGGGGATTATTTTTCTTGGAGGCTGCTTATCATTATGTAAGAGAATATGGAAGGAGGTAATACTATAATAATTGGATCTTAGAACTGGATTTTATTGGCTGTATTATTAATGTCAATTGAGAGTATAATGCCCATTCCAAATAGCATATTGTTATTATTATGATTTGGTGTACAGTCAAATAGATGTTTAGACTGATTTGGCACTTTTATTCAACTATCATTTTTTCCCCAATGGACCTAGGATATGTAGATGTCATTGGTTGATAGTGTTAAATGTATCATCACAGAATGTAAGCTGTTCTTTTGCAAATGGCTGATGATGACTCTGTTAATGTTGATGGTGTTCAAATGGTGCTTTAGATGCTCCAGGTTCCTTCGCTATTGGAGCTACCTTTGATTTCTTTTGCCACAGTCTTTTTATTTCTATTTCCAGTCTTTGTATTTAATGATTTTCTCCAGTTTGTTTTCTTCTATTCTGTTGTCTCCAAATATTATTGTTGTTGTTTTTGTCGTTAAAAAGAAATAGCATTAATAACCATCATTACATTTTGGGTAAATAAAATGCATTTCAGTCCTATGAATTAAAATAAAAGTATCTTTACCCCATTGTTTCATATGATATTTAAAAAATGCATTACCAACGCTCTTTATTATGTTTCTTTTATTGAAAAACATTATTGCATAAAACTACATTCCCAAGAAAACTTGAATTAACTAAAAAAAAGCTGCATCTGATGTTCAATAGTGCAAGTCACATAGCTACTGTATAATATAAAACATTTTACAGAGAATAAAAAACAGAATAATTATATAGAATATTAGCCAGAAAACTAGTTTTGAAAGAAATGAAAAATGAATCAAATGGCATATTTATGATTTTTATATTTTTTGCAAACCTGTATAACAAATAGCTGTGTTCAGAATTTTATATATATGCTTTAATTAACAGGAAAACCATTATAGTTCATTGGTTAGCTTCATCTAATCACTTTTATGTCACTACAAAGCAATTATTTTCTACTGACTTATGATGAAACCAGCATGGAATTGCATTTTGCACTGGAGTCTAGATTCTTCAGCATGTGCAGAACACAAGCCAATTTGAATAGCTGAATGTACATTCAATCTTCTAATTGTTAAATTATATCATGACAAGAAAAGGGACATATATATGTAGTCGCAGGTGATTTGTTTTAAATTTCAGTCACTTTATGTTTTAAATTTCCCATTTATAAGCTGGACAAATAGTAACTTTAATGGCTATTTTAAGTAAAGGAAATTATAAAATATAAAGGACTAATTTTTGTCTTTTAAATCCATAAACCAGCCTTAAATATGTTTAAAAATCTGCATTACCTAGTTTTGGATCTTACCAGTCTTGAAAAAATATTTTCTAATTGGACAAAACTATGACATATTTCTATTCTCCCTTTTTAGTTTATTGGGGTAATTTCTAACAGCTGACCTTAGCAACATCCTGAACCACATAATTTTAAAATCAATTCAGTTAAATTAATAATCTCGAGGATATATATTTATATGTACAGCCTTAATTTAAAAGAAATGCAAACATACCAAAATAACAGATGTAATGATTTATATATATATATATATATTATGGTTCAGTGGATTTTTAATAGATACAAGCCTCACAAAATTTGTTCCAATATAACCTTTGTTTAAAGTATGAACTGGAAACTAGAATTGGTGTGTGTATGTGTGTGGGTGTGTGTGTGGGAGCCCAATACAATTTGGAAAGTGAAGTTTAGTTGAAGAATCTGTGCATACATTTGTAATCTTAATGTATAAGTACATTGTAATGTAATTATATTCACAGGGTGCTGATCTGATTCAGTGATTACTAATCTTTCTGGACAAGAAAAAAACTAGATTTTACTTTTAGCATACAAGGCCACAAGTGATAGAACATTTCTGGAAACACCTTAGTAATCTTTCCAGCCATAGAAACTAAACAGAAATGTTCAGCAGGAAAGCTCTGCTCCTTTTAGATGTGTGTACAATTTCATGATTAGCAGTGAAGCTTTCTTTAAAGGTCTCTTTTTAAATTGATTTTTAAATGCAAGCAGGTGGAGAAAGAGGCCCCATTTTTAGATTGCGGATCACACATCTTCTTCCTCCTCCTCCTCCTCTCATGATTATTATTTGACTCTCCAAGCAATGATTATGCAAGAGCATGGATGCAATCTTGTCCCTGAGGGAGTGGGAGGGACAAACATTTTCAGCCTGTATTTCTGGGGTGAGTTGGGGACTTATTTCATTTTTATTGCATTTTTAAAGAACAAGAAAATTTGCATTGCTTAAAATCAGTTATCTGCTGCCAGTTGGATGATGATGGGAGAATGGGGAGCTTATGCACTCCAAAAGCTTTTCAAGGTTAACCATTCTTGCATGCATCCTTTTTAAAAAAAAATATAGATTAAAAAAAAAGAAAATACTTACTATAGTGCAATGACCACGTTAAACCTTAAAAGGAGTTGTCAGACAATACCTCCTAATCAGGCACCTTCCAAATAGTTTGGGAATTTTGGAAGCTGCAGTCAAATTACATCTGGACTGTGCCAAATTACAAAAGACTGCAGTAAAAAGTAGACATGGCTTTGTGACAAATAACTCTCTTCTCAACAGTTTAATGATCAAATTTATGTGCTGTGTCAGCCCAACTTTGATTTTGCTCAGCATTCTTGATATATTTGGAGTACATAAACTATGACTTCTCATACGGAAAACAATTACATTTCTAAATGGGACTTTCCATTCTAAATTGCTTTTTGGAATGTAGGACAGTGATCTTGCTATTTAACTATATTTTTAAAGTTACTTTTTTCCCGCAGTTGAGAGAACCAATGTGCATGCCACATTCAAGAGTAAGGTGGAAGTTTCTGGGCCTGGAAAAATGGATGAATTAAAGGATCGAAATGCATCATGGAAGATGCAGTTGCATTCAGTGGTGGAGTGAACCAAGTAGGAATAAAGGCAGTAGGGGGCAGGGTTGGGATTGCCAGTTGGGTGACAGGGTGAATAGGAGTGGCTGATACCAAATGGAAAGGATGACCAGACAATAGTGCTGTATGAGTTGGCAGGAAGGTTGAAGCAAATGGTGAAATTGATATGGGTGCAAGATGAGTCGGTGAGAATGGATGCATATGGGTTAGATTACTGCTGAGTGGATGAGCCCCATTGGACAAAGCTAAGCTTTGCAAAAAGGTTTGGTGCAGGGTGGCAACAGAAGTGTGCTGCTGGATTGGAACAGACTGAACTGCTGGAGAGAATGTGGCTGGTTCAGTAGTAGACAGAACCTTGAGATGTTTTGCTACAAGTTGTTTCTGCATGTGCTGCTGGGCCTGCAGCTGTAGAAACCTGTATTTATCTATTTCATCAGGGGAAAATATTATAGGATGTTGCGATAAAGGAGGGGAGATGCACTTATTATAAAGATCAGTCTCATATTCTGTTTCATTGGGTTTATGCATAGCATTGTCAGGGAAATAGTTTAGCTCCTCTTCTGCTTGATGCAAGTCTGCCCTTGCGTTGTATTCTTCTTTGGTGCTGGTAAAATTTGGAGCAAGAGGATATCTATGAGAAACAAAAGCACCAGGAAAATCACCTGTCACTGGATCACAGTTTGGCAAAAGAGGTTGTGTTTCATTGGTTAAGAGATCTGTCTTCTCTTTTATTGTTGTGCTTGCTTCCATATTTAGGGTTTGGCAGGAGGTTCCTCTTTGAATTAAATCTTGGAGCAGGCAATTACTGTAGCTAGTGTTACCCATAATATTATCTAGGGTCAAACATTCGTTTGTGTGATTTTCCACTTCCCCCCTTTCATGATTCCACACATAGTTCATGTCAGCACTGTGTGTATTCCCCTGTGAAGGCAGTATTGATTCACTTTCCATGGAAGACGTGCCAGGCACATTACAGGGGGAATCTATCCTACAAGCCTTTGAAAAGGTGCCAGTGCTTCCAATTTGTCCCTGATTTCTTTTGGATTTTACCTTTTGTAAAAGTAGCTTGGCAGTTAGTGACTTCTGTCTTGCTGCTTCCTTTTCTAACCAGCTGACAGAGCAAATTCCATGCTTATGCTTAGAGGCACAGTTCACATTCTGGTTCTCTGAATGGGAGGAGCAGGGTTTTTTTTCTTCACCGCTTCTCATAGTCTTTTTGTATTTGTTCCAGATATGCACTGATTCCTTCATGAAGGATCCTGAATTGCTACCTCTAGATTGAGTGGAACTTGATGATGTTTCACTGCTTCCTGAATCATGGATGCAAGAACCTTGGGAGCTGGTATATCTGCTCCTGCTGTATTTGCAGACAGGATATCTATTTCTACTTCGCTTTGCTCTTTCTCTTTGTAGCAATTGCCCATATCTCAAATATCGCTGACATTTTATTGGATGCCTCTGAATACAATCTGCAGATCGCTGGCTTTTTTTGTGGATAAAGCAGTCCACGCCTGCTTCATCAGAAGAGGAAAGGCAGTTGTGCTTTTGGTGTTTACATTTCTGTTTTCCAATTGACTTTTGTTTCCTTTTGCAACAAAAAGGCAAATTACCTCTACTATGATTGCTTGATCTATGATTACAGCAGCAACTTGTGTCGCTAGTCTCACTATTGATGGAGATGTCAGAATAATTAGACTGTCCATCAGACCAGGGTTTTTGCAAAGGGCAGAATTTCCAAAAATCATTGGCAAAACTTTCATTGTTTTCTTTTTCCAAGCATTCATCAGGGCAGTCTAACTTACAACCAAGAAGTATATCTTCTCCACTTTCATTTATGTTACTTGTACAAGTGACCAAATCCAGATGGGTTTGCTCTTGGGAATACATTAAATCACATTTTCCACATTTTTGCTTTTTTGTCCTAGGCGCCAAAGGATAAATGCAAACATTTTCACCAACTTCATCCTGTACTGTTGTTTCACAGTTATGAAAGTGTTGTGCTAAAGATCTCATACACATTTCTGTATGGTGACTTGTTGCTACTGTACAATGACTTTGTGAACAATCAAGGTGAGCAGGCACATTGGGCATATTTTCATTCAAATCATCCGAAATGTACTTTGGAGCACTACAATTAATTTTGTTTTCTTTCTCTTTATATAATTTTGGCTGACACTTTTTGAGATGAAGAGCACTGTTCTTCTTTGGCTTTAAAAAGTTATCTTTTCTAATGGACAACTGCTTCTTCTTGGAAAGATCCAAGGCATGATTTTCATCTATATCCATAATTCTTGAATACTCTTTAGAAATGTCTGGATTGACTTCATGCTGTCCATTGTCTTTATTGGATAAGGGAAGTCTAAAGTCAAAATATAATGGATTGCAGCCATAAGAAATAGAAGGTTCTGTTTTTGTAAACAAAAGAAGTTCTACGGGCCAATGGAAGGCTTTGCTGCCATCTTTACTCAGTACGTGAAGAAAAGGAAATGTTTTAGGCTTAATTTCATGAACCAAATCATCATTTTTTGATATTTCATTATCTGCAGCCACAGTTTTTGAAGAATCAGAGGAGCATTTGAACATACAGGGATTAAAGTGTATTGCACATGAATGTCCTCCTTCGGATAACTGTTGGTCTGAGAATTCAGAGTCACATTCTGTCAGCAAGATGTTACTGTGTCTGTAAGCTGTTTGCTGTATACAAGCATTGGTATGTTGGCACTGAGATGTGATGAAACTTTGTACAGATTTCTGAGTCTTGACCAGCTGTCTTGATTTTATATCAGGAAAGCTGGCACATTCCAGATCTAGAGAATGCTGTTTCTCCTTATAAAATGGAAGATGAGTTTCCACTGATTCTCTGTTGGTGTTTTGGCTATTTTCTTTATGTGGTTTATTTTTTCCATCCAGATTGTATAATTCAGAGCTGTCTTGCTGGCCCTGAAGTGTGCTTAATTGTTTTTGCACATTGGTTTTCCTCTTGCTACTCATATGTGTGCAAGTGTAACATTTCTCGGCAGCTTGATTCACTTTTTGCTTTGGTGACCCAACATGATCATGTGCTTCTTCCACATTTTCACTGAAGACAGATGCTGATGACTCAAGCTTCAAGTGGACTTTTTTAGAGAAGGAAAAGGACACCCCTGTCCTGTTACAAGCATTCGTGCTACAGGGGTATGCTGGAGACATATGATTTTTAAGCAAATGGTGCCTCTCCATGCAAGATTGATCCTTGTTTAGCAAAGGTTCCTGTAGTTTTTCGGAATGGTGGCTGGTGGAGCTTTTTGCTTCATCTGCAGTCTTGTCTTTGTCTTCTTGAGCTAAGAGAAAAGTGTCTTGTGCTTGTTGCTGTGGTTGTTCTACAACTACCTGGGGACTTTTAAACATGGGTCTGCATCCGGCAACACTAGAAATAAATAATATAATGAAAACAACTTAAGTTAAAATGAATTTAATTTTCAGCATACCCTGTTAGAAAGTATTAGCTTGGGTAATTAGGATGATGAAATGGAATTCATCACCATCAGGACACAATATGGCACTGGAAAGAATGTAATAATAACATGCTGAACTGATCACAATCAACATAAACATGATGTCCTTGGTTTCATTCCATGTGAGGTAGTTAATGAACACAGCATGCCGTGAAGGTTCACTGAAGCCTGAATTAATGTAGTAGATAGGATGTGCAGCCCAATGAGCTGAACTACAGGCATGCATAGTTTAGTAAAGATGTGCCAGAAATGAAATGTGCAAATCTACTAAAATTTACATACTTTACTATCCTCAATGCTTTTATTGACAAAGGTTTGCTTTTGATTATAGTATTATGAACAGCTTCATCCATATATCTAATACTAGTGAACTAAGAGGCTATATACTTGTAGAAATTTTGCATATGGAAGAAGTTTTGGAACAGATTTTTATTATGTCTCTGTTTAAATTAACAATCAGCATTGGTTTGTTGTAGAATCTTTTTTTGTATGTATCATCTCTTGGAAGACCTTTTACAGTCTTCAGTTAAATTTTTCATGACTTGAACATATAATCACAGTTTATTAATATAGATATGTTTTCCCAATATGGTATCCTTCACATGTGTGAAACTACACACTCTGTCCTCTTGATCTCATCCCAGATACATTGGCTGTGACTGTTGAGAATTATACTAAAAGACATTTGGAAAACATCAGCTTTGGAAAGCAGTTAAGAGATATGATGGCCAATTGATTGTTTTGATAGTCAATGAAGTAAATAATATATCATCCCATTGCTGAAACAGTATATCCAGTACTTCTTACCAAGCTGAGCTACTTTGATAGGCAGTGAAAATAGCACTAGCAGCAATAGTGCCAACCAACAATCTGGGTCTTCATTTTTCTGACCACAGAAGGTTGGAAGGCTGAGTCAACCTTGATCCAGTGAGAATCAAACTGCTGGCAGTCAACAGAATTAGCCTGCAATACTGCATTCCAACCACCATGCCACCATGGCTCATACTGTGGTCATGTATTATGATAAAGAGTACAGCATAATGAGAAGAAGACAAGATGGTGGCCCAACATATTCCTTTCTTCCTCTATATTTTCAGTGAGAATGATTCAGTTTGATTTTTTTTCCATAATCAGATTTTTTTTAAATCTCAAAATCTTTCTGTCTCTTTGAACAAATGTGTAAAAATTGATAAGATCTTAACAAATAAGATTCCATCAATCCTCAGGATTAATGGCTCAAATCAGGTGTGTTCAGCATGGATAGGACCATGTTATTGCCGCTTGCCACTTGCCACTTGTAGCTATTAAAGATTCCTAGACTGTAAAGATTTGTATTGTGAATCTAGGATCACAAATATGACAAGCATCAAGATAACGCAAAAATAAAACAGTCAAAATCCTCTGCCTCTTTGGAAGAATATATCAATTCATTAATTTTATCCATAATTTGAAATTGTTAGGATTTTTTTCATTCTATCCCATTTAGGAAGATATCTGATCTTTCTAAAAAATTATTAAAAGGAATTGAATTAAATTATTACCCATCCCTAAGCAATGGGCTATCTGGGCTTGTCACTGTGACCATCACACAGTCAAATCTGATTAGCTATGTGATCATCACTTAGGAGATAATCCTTGCCTATATAAGAAAGCAAGAAAGATTTTTTTTAAACAAAGAAATCAAAGATTTTATTGGGTGAGGCTGCAAAGAGGGACAGGAAGAGTAAAACATTGGGATCTTTAAATGTCTTTGGGCTTGGTAATTTTCTTGAACAAGTTTTATTACCAAACTGATGTTGTTACCTAGTTTGGTAATGAAACATCTGCAAGTAAACTACAAGCTCAACTTGTTTCAACTCTGAGCCACAAATATTCTCTTCTAAGCACAAAACAGTTTATTGTGGGAGAGGGTATATTTAGTCAGACTTCTTCTCCTTTATTTATGGCATTGAAAATGTTTATTCTGAAAAATTCATCACAGCACTATTAAAGTAATTTCATAAAGATTAGAAAGAGGGTAAAAAGTCCAACATTCAAATGCCAAGGAATTATTGCAGGGCTTCCAATTTTATTGTTCATAAAATAAGGATGTTGGCATGAAGGATGAAGAAAATTCTCTGTGTTATATAAAGTAGAAGTAAAGTCATGGAGATTTCTCCTGGGACTATCAGGGAAAAAAGAGACAAGATTAAAATGTAATATTAGTTCCAAAGACGCACCATTCTGACTGCTTCCGCAACTCAGCCAGCTGATGAAGTCGTTTGAGAGCTTTCTCCTGCTTCTTTTCATCCTTCCAGGATTTTGAAGCTACGTTTCGTGCAAATTCCCTTTGTTTCAGCTCTTTCAATCTCTAAGTGAGGAGAAAAAGAATAAAAAGTGCATTTCTTAGCATGTTTATGCAATTCCAAGCACTCATAAGTTCAGTCTAACAACACATAAGATGCAAAGCTGATTCTATGTAAGTATAATTTAATAAATAAATTAGAAATTTAACAGGTTTTATCTTGACATAAAATTGTATTTCTAACTACAATATGTAAAGCAGTGTTTCTTAGCAACTTTAAGGCATGTGGCCTTAAGTTTTCAGAATTCTGGGAGTTGGAATCAACATGTCTTACAGATGCCAAGGTCAAGAACTTATGGACTTAAGCATAGTACATAAAATCATATGTTACAATGTCTTACCAGTTAATGAATATTTCAGTTTTAACCACAACAACACAAGAGCACACAACNNNTATAAACTAAATGTAAACCACTCCAAACTTGATTGCAGGAAGTACGATCTCAGCAACAGAGTGGTC
>AZIM01003620.1:24637-34655 GCA_000516915.1 Ophiophagus hannah | reverse complement strand
TTTCTGTTGTATTGTAAGCTTTTGACAAATAAATAAATAAAAATAAATAAATAAGAAACACTGAGAAGAACACTACCAAGAATTCTGAAAGTACTCAAAGCAAGTACAAGCTTCTGTGTATTCTGAATTTGAGAAATTTCTATTATCATCATCACAGAACTAAAGTAATTAAAAAATGCCAAATGTAGAGGTTCTCCTCTCAAGTATGCAGAAAGCAAACAGCCGGCATCATAAGAATGTGAATCTTGTAACTGACTTGAACACAGCATTTGTAGACTTATATTGAATTCTGGCATCTCCATATTGAGACAAGAATTAAAATACAAACTGAAACGTTAAAAATACATAGATTATTATTTTTAATCAAAATTGATTAATGATTAAAATCTGGAAAAAGAAATGTATCCTGGCTATTTTTTAGGAAAAAAAGAATAATAAACAAAGCCTGTGAAGGTTTGCATATCCTGGCATGGAGGTAATGCAGAAGAAACCATGCTCTGTTTTCAGGCTTAGTGAGGCACCTTTGATGTATTCTAATGTAGTACAAGTAGTCCTTGTCTTACAACTGTTTGTTGTGTGACCATCTGAAATTACAACAGCATTGAGAAAGTAACTTATGGCCAGCTTTTACACCTTTGCACCATCCCTATGGACATATGATCACAATTTTGGCGCTCAACAACTGGCATACATTTATGATCCCATTATAACCATTTGTGACTTCCCAGATGATTTTCAACAAGCAGTCAATAGAGGAAGCCAGATTTACTTAACAACTGTATGATTGATTCAACAACTGGAACAAAAAAGGTCATAAAATAGGATGCAATTCACTCAAATGTCCTGCTTAGCAACAAAAATTTGGAGTTCAACTGTGATCGTACATTGAGGACTACTTGTATACTTGCACATACACTTCCATATTTTATGCTACCAGAAATCTTATGGTTATTTCCATGCAATAGCCCAGTTTTTTTTCAAATTTTATTCCACAAAACGCCCTTGAGAACTGAGGAGGAAAAGAAGAAGGAAAAAAAAACCCACTCCAAACAGCCAATTTTCTATCACTAGAGCTTTGCCTCTTGAACAGGGTTTCCAGGAAACCTGTTATGCAGCTTGAAAAGCTTGAAACTTCCTGCTTTGTACAACAATAAATTGGCCATATAATTGTTGATGAAACTTTACATGGCTGTATTTAGAACAGCTTGACCGACTACAACTCAAGAAATGCATTGCATTGTCGGAAATTTACTCACCCTTTAGAGTCAATTAAATAACTCCAGAAAAGTAGCTCTAAATAATAACAGTCACTATATGCCCATTTGTAATGTAGAACATGCAAACAAAATATACAACAATAGCATCTGTGTAACTAAATATTTGTGCTTGGTTTGTAGGCAACAAGCCAACACTATTGAACAATATTAAAATACTTGTGCTCATTCATAAGGATACTCAACCAAGAGAAGAAACTTGAAAATTAACGTAGCTCTAAGTGTGCAATTACATTTTACATGCTATTAGGGTACCTAACTGGGTGGATAAATCTTGTCAAATGTGCCAAAGTATGATTTATTTTATAGAATCCTACTGCTTGTACTTTGGCTCCTATAAATAAGAATAGCAAGATGTTTGTAGACAGAACTATTGTATTGGGCAAAAGATGTATAAGTTTAGCTGCAAAGCCATCTGAATCCTATCACTCGGTGGCCTTATCTTAGCAGTATTAAACTAGCAAGAATATTCTGAAGTACTGCTGCTTAATTCAATATCCTATTGCCAGAGTTAGAGACCATTAGTACATTCAAAACAGCAGTGATATACAGAGAATCATACCAGGAAAAGAACATGTTTTGACAGGCAGGCTAGCTGATACCAAGAGTTAAGTACCTTTATGAATGAGTTGGGGTAATTTTGTAGGTCCCACTAGCAAAAGTTTCCTTTTAAATAAATACCCTTGTTTTTGTATATAGAAGGATTTCAAGGTGTTTTTTTAAAATCTACAATGCTGTGTTTACATGATGAAAACACATGTGCAGATACAAAATGAAATTAGATGTGCAGATACAAAATGAAATTTTGTTTTTCTAACTAAGCAGAAATCCCAAGCATAAAATGAATAAGATAAAGTTATTAAAAAGCATAATTGGGATGTATTACTGAAGCATACAGTATTAGCCATCTAAGCAATCAGTGAAGAGAACAGTGCGAGAAATTGCTTTTACCATGGTAACTGATATTCTAAAAATAACTTTGAAAGCCTTTTACTTTTCAGGATTAAATGTATGAGAAAGATAAACCAATACATTTTGGTTTGTTTTAAGTAACCACAGTAATAATAATATATTTACCTAAAAGGAACAAAATACTAAATTAAAAATGATTCCTTCGAAAAAGAGAAAGTAAAAATATACAATCATGGATATATGTATGTACATGTGCATGCACATGCACATGCACATGCACGCACACACACACACGGGGGGGAACAGTGGTTCAGTGGTTAAAGACACTGGAAAGCTGGGTTTGAAACCTGAGTGCTTTACAATGGGATGACCTCCCATTACTCACCCAGCTCCTGCTCACCTAGCAATTCAAAAGCATGCAAATGCAAGTAGATAAATAGATACCACTTTGGTGCGAAAGTAACAGCATTCTGTGTGCATTGATGTATAGTTATGTTGATTACACGATCATGGAAATGTCTTCGAACAATGCTGGCTCTCTCAGCTAAAAATGGAGATAAGCACCACCTCCTAGAATCGAGCATGACTGGACAAGGAAACTTTTACCATTATCTTTTTATACATACACACACTAACAGAAAATCAAAATTTTATGCAATGTTCAACTTTCCTATTTTATGACCTCAAACTGAAACTATTCCTGGGAAGTCCCTTTTTAACAAATGTTTACATGTATATATCCTTATCTACCAGGACAAATATATGCCATAAGAGCAAGACAATGTATCTTTATCTCTTGGTCAGTCTATTTATCTATATTTGTACTGGCTCATCTTGGGCACCAGTTGCACCCTTTCCATAATTGGTAAACTTTCAGATAACTACTTACTCTTTCATCATATCATGACTGGATTATTACATTGCACTCTCCATGGAACTCCCACTAAGGACCATCTGGAAACTGCAGCAGGTCCACAATCCCGCAACACACATAGTTAGAGTTGTTTTTCGTATCACCATTGCTATGAGATGTATTAGTTGCCAGTTGGCTTCTGGGTGCAATTCAAGACCTGAATCATTACATATAAAGTCTTTTGTGGTATAGGGACTGGATATCTGAAGGATATCTGGTAATCTCTAATTGTTTCTCCTTGATCACAATGTTCTAGCAGAATGGATGCTTTCCATATCCTATTTATTAACTATCGCCAACTAACAGGACTGAGAAAATATGCTTTCCCCTGGCCATCTCTCCCCCAAAACATCATGTCCCGAAAGACAGCAATGTCAATACCTCTTAGACTTACATACTGTTTCACAGTGCTTCACATCCATCTCTAAGCAGTTTACAGAGTCACCATATTGTCCCCAACAATTTGGTTCCTCATTTTACTGACCTTGGAAAGATAGAAGGCTAAATCAATCTTGAGCCACTGAGAATTGAACTGCTGGCAGTTGGTAGCATTAACCTGCAATACTGCATTCTTACTACTAGCTCTCACATATATGAACATCACCTCTCTCCTAGGGTTCCAAAAAGCCCTTAAGACATAGTTTTAATGTGTTTGGGAGTTGTTTTGGCTGTTTGCATTGTTTTTATGTTTTTAACTGATTTTATTGACCTTGGACTGTTTAAAGCCACCTGGAGTCCACTATAGATAATACAAATTTAAACAAACAATTTATTGAATTTAATGACTACAGCTTTTTATGTACACTGAGAGCATATGCACNNAGACAAATTCCTTGTGTGTCTAATCACACCTGCCCGATAAAGAATAAAGCATTCATTCATTAATTGCCTCCAAATATAAAATTTATAAAGTTAACTGATCTTGCAATTCCATATATCAACCAGTCATTCTCTCTTTTTCATACATCATTCTTATACACATAAACACAATTTCCTCTTCCTTCCAACAGAAACAAAGATGAAAATAACACAGACAGAATATAAGATGAGTGAAACGTGCAGCAGCAACAAAAAGAAAATATGGACAACAGGAAAAAGGAAAAAATAGCTGGAGACAAAAAAGGACAAAATCACCAATGTCTTGTTTAGCCATCCCAAAAATGAATAGATGTCAAAAAAGTAGCCTTTCAGAAACAATGACAAATCTTCAGAGTTAACTTTACTTTTGGGCAAAAATGTTGGTATTTTCATCTTTACCCATTCTCTTTTTTTCAATTGAGTCTTTTATTGTCATCAGTAAATGTAAGATTCAGAAATGTTAAACTTACAAATCACAGGTAATTATCTGTGGTGGGGGAACATTTTCCTATCTGGCAGCTATTATTTGTTTGTTTATTTGTTTATTATTTATTAAATTTATATGCCACCACATGACTTCTAAGTAGCTTACAAGCAAGTAGAAGCAACAAGATAAAACGTTAAAAGAATAAATATTAATAAATATAAAAAAATTAAAAGAGTAAACATTAACATTAAAACTGAGTTAAAATTAACAAAAGATGGCATGGGAGGAGGTGTAGTCTTATATCAGGTTGCTCTATCAATGAGTATATCATTTGGGTTTCAGCATATTCTTGAATTTAGCTATGGTTTCCTACTGCTAATTTCTAAAATCCTAGAAGTATTTCTTAAAGTAGGCACTGTAGTAAGCAATGCAGATATCTCATGTGATTATTGTCTCTCCTTTGATTTTTTAAAAAAATAATAATCTGAAAGCTGTCATGTTCTGAAAGCAAAGCACTTACCCCTAAAGTCAATATTATTTACAGATAAAATGGCAGGGAACTGTTGGAGTACTCAGAAATGTACCTAATTTTTTTTGAGAGGTGGGGGGAGAAAGTAAAAGTAATTTGAGGCACTAGAAAATACCCTGAGAGGTTTTCTGAAAGTTGAGACATGGCAACTGCACTCATTTTCTTGTTAGTTTGAGATGTTTTGTTGCTCATCCAAGTAGCTTTATCAGAGAGCAAGTTAGGCACAGAGTCTTTGGAATGTACCAACTCTTCCTGCACCATCTCAGGTTTCCCTCCCAAAATGTATTGCAATATGTTGATGAAGATTCCCAGTCATTCAAATAAAGTTGTCTGAAAATTGACACTAAATTGTTTTAAGTCTACAGCTATTTGCCCTACAGATTATTCAATATTCTTAATTTCTTTCACATCTTTTTTTTAATCCCTGCAAATCCTTCTTCCATTTTCTTTTTAACTATTGCAGTAATCTTTTTGCCAAATTATTCAATATTTTTATGCAATAATTCTGGTAAAATTCCCTTATCTTTAAATGGTTTGTGTCTTCTCCAGATCTTTCAGTTCTTCTTGATGTTTCCATAGTGAGAACATGGAAGTCTGTCAATTATGATGGTAAAAGTAAGAGGTAGGCTTTTTTTACAGTTTCACATTTAGCTGACATTATTCTTATCTTTTTGTTTTGAAGAAGTCACCAATTATCTACTATTTTTGATAGTCAACCATCAGCAGGAGGGACAAGTCTATCAGTCTAATTAATTTTTCTATTTTCAGAGACATTTCATAAAGTAGTCTTGGTTTTTTTTTACAAAAATAACTGTTCCCTTTATCTGTTTTAAAACTTTCTTTGATTGCAGTTGTATTAAAGCTGTTTGTTTTTAAACTGAATTACTTTAATATTATAGATTCCCCACCCTCAATCTCAAAAAGAAAGCATTCTTTGGCAGTCTTTAATATTCTCTAATATTTAGAGGTATCCTTTAGGTTGTAAAGTGTTTAAATAATAAAGCATTTAAGAAAGTGAAGTGTGTATTGGTCTAATGTCCATTAAAGCTGCACAGCAGTTAAGCGTGTGATTGCCAAGCCATTCAACTCCTGATCAACCACAAGAACCTGAATTTCTGTATTCTCCTCATGAAAAACAATTTAAGGAACAGTCCTTCCAGAGTTCATGTTCTGGTTCCAAAGATCTCTCCTTATCTCCAGAGAGATTTTCCTCAGCCAGAAACTGGCTCTTGGCTGGTAATTTAGATCCTCAGTACTGTCTTCCTCATGGAACTCTTGATTGGGACATCTAGCCTGCCATCAGTCCTCACCTGAAAGTTATCATTTTTTTTAATGATTTAACATTTGGGATACAAATTATTAGTGATAAATTGCAGTTTATATTGCTGGAATGTATTAGGTTATATTATATTTGACCCATGTTTGTATTTCTAGAGAAAAGTATATTTTATTGGGAGTATATAGATGTAAGAAAGCATCTACAGTTAATATGAAATAGGGGAACATTTAAAAGTTGAGTTTTAGAAACCAGTTGATTTCCAAATAATTTATAACCTGCCATTTATACTAGTTGGACAGCAATGCATTTTTTAAAATGTGTATTTGTTTTTAATTTGCTGCCCTGGATTTAATTACCTTCCAAACGAATTTTTAATCTTTTAATTGTTCCTTGAAAATGTGTGGTGTAGAAAATATTTTTTGAATGCTGGAATTTAATCTTTTGTTTAAGCAGAACATCTTTTCCCCCAGGGTATGCAACCTTTCTTGTAAGCTAGAATCTGAATTATTTGTGATTAAAAGGAAAGTTTGCTGAGTTTAAATATCAAAACAGAACTATGATCTCCTTAAAATATTCATTGTTGCAGATTCAGCATGCTGATGATTTCATACCTTTTGTGGACAGGCGAACTAAAATAGTATTGAAAGACAAGAGGAAATTAGGGAGTTACCTTCCCTTCAAGTTGTTATTTTATTTTAGAAACTATTTGTCCTTAAAGATAATGTTCATATTTATTGCTGTCTGGAAATCCCTTATGGAATTTTTTCATAAAACAATAAAATGATGTTATGATTTTGATTATTAGACAAGATAGATATATAGAAAGAAGAAAATTATGTTGTAACATAGAATAAAAGGTAATTGTACTTATTCCTTTTTAGTAATGTTATAAATCGTTTATTTAAAGGGCTGTTTCTAGTCAAAACTTAATATCCTGACCTCAAAAATCCCAGGAAAATAATATGTCCAAATGCTTACTTGCACTTTTTCAGTTGAAGGTTCCCAAGCAGTTTTTACACTCACAGTTTCATGTTCTGCCAATTTCTGCATACCTGTAAAGCGTTTTAGCAGACATTGTTTTTCATCCTGTTCTCTAGCAAAGAAGTTAATCTGATTACAGCTGCTTGAGGATCAAATCATGGATATCAGGAGAACTTGACATGTTTTGAATTTATCTAAAATGTCTTGAATTTATCATAAATGTTTCTGTGTGCCAGTAGTTTGCAGGTGTGATCTATAAATAACTTCTCTTTCTCATTCAACACCCCCCCCCAAAATTGATGTTTTTATTTATTTATTAAATTTATATGTTGCCCATCTCGGTAATCAAAGTGACTCTGGGCAGCTGAATGTTATAATTGAAGTGAACTAACCTGAACTTTTGGATTCACATATACTTATTATAGTTCATATGGACAAACCTATATCTCTACGTACAACCTTTTGCTCATGAACTCCATCCTTTGTTCCTTAGCAATCTGGTTATAAATCCAGCCACATGCAGAGAACATTCTATTTTAGAATCTAGTCTCTGTAATGGTACTCATACAATCCTTTCTAGAATCGAAAAGTGGCAGCCAAAACTGAGTTATTTTCATTATATGGGTCTGTAGTACATAAATAGAACCATGCATGCCAGATCACATTTTTTCCTAAATTGGGGAATGGGGAAACTGGCTGCTCCCATGAATCTTCTGGAAACTCTAGAAACAGCCAGTATTTTGTAGCTGATGAAGATCAGAGAGATTAAAGTTATCTTTTTTGGGGGAAACAACCTACCTCTTTGGGAAACAGTAGTGTAGAGTGCCAGAATATTCCACAATATGACCATGAATTACAGTGGGAATAAAAACAAAGAGAATGATAATAAGAGGGGAGGGGAGAGAACTGGGGATTTAAAAAAAGAATGAGGCAGAATGAAAAAACTTCATAGAAAAGTATGTATATTAAAAAGCTTGCTGCCAGAGAAAGATACATGACTAGGTTCCCTCATCCCAGGAAACCACTTAGATTGGTTTTGTCTTCAGGTGGTATATGATTCCAACCATTGTTTTGGTTTGTGTCTTCTTTTAATTACAGCAACTGGGCAGTTATGACTTGTTCCACATAAAGCAAATCATATCTTAAAGCACAATGTATGGGCCCAATTACACTTGACATCTTATGGACAAAGATACTGCCTGATATTATCTTACCTGATGAACATTTATTTTGAAATGTTGAAAGAGTGGTATAGCTCTTGGGCAATGAGATTTGTGCCTCTTTGAATTACAGTGTAGATAAGGCATGAAATTATGTAGTCCATAGTTGTAATCAAGTGTAGTCCATAGTTGTAATCAGAACAGCAAAAAGTTCACCTCTTTGTGGCACAGTGGTTAGAATGCAGTACTGCAGGCTATTTCTGCTGCCTGCCGGCTACCTTCAGTATTGGCAGTTTGAATCACTGGCTCAAGGTTGACTTAGCCTTCTATTCTTCCGAGGTCAGTAAAATGAAGACCCATAATGTTGGGGGCAATATGCTGACTCTATAAACTGCTTAGAGAGGGCTGTAAAGCACTATGCAGTGGTATTTAAGTCTAAGTCCTATTCCTATTGTTACAATCCTCATCACCACATTTGCCTCTTAAAGGCGTTGTATCCTCCACCTATATTAAGCATTCAAGAGACCCTCCATTATGGGCAATGAAGATTATTATACTTAATTGCTATGTAAATTAGTATTTAGGAGATCTAACCATGGCTTTCTAAATTGGTTTCCCAGAAAAATCCCCCCTTCCCACATTACACTGAGTTGATAGATTTATAACAATTTACATTCCTACATTTAATTAGAAAACCAGAGTTTGGTAACATTACTGAATCCATAACATATATGAGTTGAGCATCCTATAAATTTTATAAGTTTATAACCTCATATTGTGGTGTAACTTTGAGCCAGTTTTAATTTAGTGAAGATGGGCTGAAATTTTGAAATAAATATAAGATTAGTTTCTGTGGTTTGCTTAAAATTCTATTAAAATATGTGAAGATTTTGAACTTGAAAGTAAGACATTTTGATTGGGAAAATTAGAGATTAGAGAAAAAACATGGTAAGGAGAGTTTGGAGACTGGAAACTAGAGGCAATCAGAAAATAAACTAAGGACTATAATGAAGGAAGAAGAGACCTACTAATAAGAATGGAGAGGAATATTTTAATTCTGGAAGAATTCAATGATATTTGGCAACAGTGTACCTGGAATTTTCTCTTAAGATTGTCTGTTACCATAAAAATGAATTTAAAACAAGATATAGAAGAGAATACAATTAAGAATCAGATTGTTTTGGATATGGATTTTGAATTCACAGGAAATCATAAAGACACTGACAAAGATGTTATACAGAATTTACATATAAACCAGTTAATATTTTAATAATTGAAAAGAGCACAAAATGATAAATCAGAAGAGTATTTGGGTACATGAGTTTCAAGGCAGAAGATTTACTTGGACAACTTTCTTATTTTGTATTTACAAAAAAGGTGTGTTATATTTATCAAGGAGCTCCTGGGAAAAAATTAAGATGAAATGAAATCAGGTTCGATGATGTTGCTTAAAAGAAATAAACATCAAGAGTTTTAAAAGTATTCTTTAAATATAAATTTGACTTATTCAATCAATGTTAACATATAAATGATGGGCCTTTTTTCTTAGCATCTTTTTTTAAAACTAGGTTTAAAAAAGTTTTAGTTTTTAAGTTTGAGTCTGAGTTTTTTGAACTCATCTTCTATTTACTACGTAGCTTTTTCTCTGGTAAAATTGCACTACTAACTAGAGCATACAAAACATT
>AZIM01003615.1:252621-263090 GCA_000516915.1 Ophiophagus hannah | reverse complement strand
AGGGCAGTAGCTCTTTTGAATTCTGCTGTATAGTGCAGTGTTGGTGTGTTTCCAGTTCAATGTGTGAAGAGTGAAGGATGTGTGTTTGTTTATTTTTATGGTCATGATCATGATGTGCACTGAAGATGGTGTTTGATTTCGTTGTATGAGGTGCAATGACAATCAAGTAAACTAAGTTATCCTTTGGTGCTTGGCAAAGTGACTTCAGTTTATATCAATTTCTTGGTCCCTACTGTTTAAAACCATTTAAACGATGTTTCAATAATGTTACAATTATTCAACGTTATTGAACATTTAACATATTTTAAGGCAAAACTAGGATGGTATTGGTAGGAAAATCAAAGCTACCTTTTACATCTGTAAAAGGATCGAGCTTCTAAATATTTTTAGCAAAATTGCTTGAAGGGGAAAAGCATGCCAGGGAAAAGGAGTCAATAATTTATCTTCAAATATTAACCGTGTTCATAAAAGTGTTTTTTTTTTTTCAAGAGGCAACTGGANCATCCAAGAAGCTTCTTCAGCTCTCAGAGAGAGGTTGGACAGCCTCTGGAAAGAACACCTTTGGGACAACCATGAATGACTGAGAATCTCCATAGACAACTGGGTTTATAATGGAGCTTTATTTGCTTATAAAAGGTGTAAACTTTTAAGGTATGCTTTGCTCTCATTGGTATACCCTAAACCAGAAAATGAATTCTACTTATGGTTGAAGGAATTGGATTAAAAGGGGGGGGGGAATGCAAATTATTTCCCAAAATCCACTCGCAGATTCAAATTAAATAGCAACCTAGACGAAGAGATAATTAAGAAGATATTGGGCTGTGCAGAAATGGACAGACTTACACTGAAGACTAAACAGAAAGAAGATACAGAATACTACCAAACATGGAATTAATTTTATCAATGGCTGGGGAAAAAAGGGGGGTAAAGATTAGGAATATAATTTGTATTGTTAAGCAAACAAAACAACCCAGACATGTTTATTAAGCACTAATCAAATGTAATAGTAGAACATTAATAAAACTTTATAATATAAAAAAATTATAATAGCAACCTAAGTCTAATTGGTCACTTCACTGAAAATGGAAATCCTTCTGATTAGCTCATTTCCTTTGGAATGTATTTATACCTCCCTGTTGTTTTTAAGTCATGTAATACACACCGTGGGCTGCCTGCTTACATCATGCCTATCTTCGTGACTATCCCTAATTATATCTGACATGTTTACATATATGATTAAGAAACTAATGGCAGGTTTATTTCTAAATAATACATACATTTTAGATTGTATCTCCTAGTTAGTCTAGGACTCTAGGTGGTACTTAAATTTACTGGGCATGTTGGAAACACAAAAGTACTCAGGATATGGTATAAATCTTTTAAACTGTTGTTTTTATTGGAATAATGAGAAAGTTTCCCATTATCCTTTGGTGCTTGGCAAAGTGGCTTCAGTTTATATCCACCATTTAAAACCATTTAAAGGATGCTTCAATAATGTTACAAATTATTTTTTTAAAAAAACAAATTTTATAAATAAAATCCTCTTACTCATTTCATTTGAAATATTTCCAGCACCTTTTTTATATAGCCAGACTATACTCTCCACAATTTTTCCACCTGAGCACAAGGTCCACATTACTGCAAGTGTTACTGTGTAAAATGTTGTTAAACAAGCCACTCTGGTTCACTACAACTAATTTGCCGCTCAGTCCCTTGAACAGACGTAGCCGTCTAACCTTTAGAAATACATTTTTGGTGGTGTGTGTCTCCAAATGCTAGATTCTCTCTTTTTTTTTTCACTCAGCAAGAACTAGAGTAGAATGAATGCTTCAAGCACCTAGTGGCTAACCTTTTGGGGCTCCTGTGCCAAAAATTGTGCACACGCTCGCGTGCCAGCACCCAGAAGGCAATGTGCGCGCCCCCCATGCCTCCTGCGCATACGCACGCAATTCCCCCCCGCCACTGCCCCCTTACCTTCACTGCGCCTCTCAGCTGATTTTCGGCCTGTTTAAGACCTTTTTTGGCCTCCCAGAGGCTTGAGGAAAGCCTTCGCAGCCCAAAAAATAGGCCCGTTTCATCACTTCCGGTATTTCCAGAAANAATCAGCTGGGAGGCACACGCATGCGCAGTAAGTTTGCCTACGGCTCACATGCTGGCACAAATGGCTGTGTGTGCCACCTGTGGCATGTGTGCCATAGGTTCGCCATCACGGACCTAGGTCCTAGAAGCAATATAATGTACTCATTTTTCTTTTTTTTTTTAATGGAGATTCCTTCCCTCCAAAAATCAGCTAACATACAACAGTATCCCACACGTTATAGCTGTAAAGGAAGTAACTACACTCCTTTCTAAATTACAGATTGTGAAAAATAAAAATGAAACATTACCCTTCGCAGTTATTTATAGCCTCCATTAAAGTACACCTGAGAGCCCACATTCAATCATTTTTCCTCTTCCACAGCTCAAAGTCAGCTTGCCTTCTCTTAAGAAATTCTCCATCTATTGTTATGTTACATGATCTTATCTATTGTGCTGCCTTTGGTTGAGATGGGCAGCTGTAAAGATTTGATCGATCACTGAAATAAATTTCACTGAACAGCTACAACGAACAGCATGGGCACTAATTTAGGGGTTTAGCTTCTTATCTTGGGGCAAACCTTCAAGTTCCTATAGCAGATTTTCTGCTTTCCTCTGTCGAAAGGATGTCCATGAATTTATTTGAAAATGTTTTTGTTGACATTTCCAAATTTTGGCTGAGCAGAAAAAAAAATCAATTGCAATCGGCATCGTTTGTATAATTGTATAATTCAGCAAAGTTGGTCATTTGCACCCATTTACGTCATTTATGTGATGCATACATGATGAGGTACTTACATCACCACGTAATTTGCAACAATTTAGACAAAACCAGCCTTTTATATGCAACCCTGTATTTGCGAAAAGGAACGACAAAACCCTATGATACTGGCCTTTTCTATTCCTTGAGACCTTCCTTCTAATATCACTTACACTAGCAAACACAGTGGACATCGGAGGTTTCTCCCCCATTTAATTCACAGTTTATTGGATTGTTTTAACTCTATAATTGTGCTGGTGTAGTGGGAATTATTGCCTGCTGCTTTAAAATAAAACAGACAATCGATAAAAATGCTTATGGCTCGCTTACAAATCCCATCAACATCAATCCCATCAGAGTTCCAAATCTGGAGGCTACAAACAAGTTGCCCAACTGACAAAGTTTCTACCTGTTAATTTAATTATTTTGACACTGTGGTAAGCTGCCTTGAGAACACATGCTTTTAAAGTAAATGAACACAACAACAACAAACCAGCTTGAGAAATTTTGGTTGAAATGAATAGTTGTGCGCAAGGAAATGTGAATGCGCATTAAGAGGGAATTGGCATACCAATCAAACAGCCACTGTTTCAGAAAATAAGATGCATTGGCTTCTTCCATGATCAATTCTAAAGAAAAAGAACAGATTTCATTGCCTTTCTGAGAATTATACAGTTGAAATTAGGGACATTTGTGTATAGCCAGTTTTCAACTTACAACCATTCATTCAGTGGTTGGTCGAAGTTACAATGGCACTGGAAAACAGTTGATCATTTTTCATGCTTACCACTGTTCCAGCATCCCCATGGTCACGTGATCAAAATTCAGATCATATTTATGACGCTTGCGGTGTCGCAAGGTCATTGTGATCCCCTTTTGCAACCTTCTGACAAGCAAAGCCAGTGGGGAAACCAGAAACTGTGTTACTAACTTAACAACTTCAATGATCCACTTAGCAAGTGTGGCAAGAAAGCACATAAAATGGGGCAAAATTAACTTAACTGTCTTGATTAGCAACAGAAATTTGGGGCTCAATTGGGAGGGTACATCGAGGGCTCCCTGCATTGCTCTTTTCTCACAGAGCTATCACCTCCCTTATTACCTGAGCTGCTTTTCTAGCTGTCTTCCCATCTCCTTTATGATCCAAGGGCCTTATGCTTCTGAATGCCTTAGAGAAGACAATCAAACTCCCACAAAAGTTGTCATCTCGTTCTAATTTCTAATATGTCAGGTGGAAAACCTATCCAATAGATGGAAAGGAATTAATTCTATTGTATTGAATTAAAAACTCAATATGAAAGAAATGAAATCAATCTTCTCTCCTGGTTATATTTGGAAAAACATAAGCATGCATTTCTGATCTGTTCAATTGGGATGTTTATTTGGAAAGTTGCATCATCAACCATCAGTTTCTCATGGAACTACCTCCTTTGGTGGTGTACAACAAAAAATATTGCCATATTTGCATTGGGTTTACAAAATACAGCTTTCCCAATCACTCCCAGTATATACCGTTTCTTTGGGCACCTTGAAGCACATAGAAGAGTCTGCAAACTTTTTTGAACATGGTAAGTTAATGGTACGTCATTTTGCAGTAGATTGTTGAGCTCTGAGAACACGTACAGGTCAACTCCAAAATAACTGCCTGAGAATACAGACACTTATTCTTAGGACAAGTAGTATGGGACAGCAGCCAAAAATATAATCCAAAGGAGGGTAAAAGGTCTCATTTCTATTGATTTTTCATGGTAGCAGTGAGAAACTTTAAACAAGCTTCGGAATTGCAAGAACTTTTGTCATTTTCCTCCTCCAAAGTAGGAAACTTGCTTTTCCAAAATTTTGCATTTGATATCAGGAAGATGAAGAATGCAATTTTATATTAGCATTCTGCTAACAACTATACGAGGAAAAACAACTCTGATAGCATTTTAAGAGTAGTGCTCACTTTCTCAAAAATAACCAACCAGTACCTAATTATTTTTGCCTTTGACGGTTTTCTCTTACGTTTAAGATGAGTTTGCAGATTGCCTGTCTGAATTTTAATATAATTGCTTACGGAATGTAGCCTTCAAATGATTGGATATTTTGCAAACACAAGATTTGCTAAGATTAATCCATTCTACAGTAGCTGGGTATGTTTCATCTATCACATTTTGCATAAATTTCTAATTGGCCTGAATGTTCCTGAAAAGTTGTAAATGTCCACATAGGCTGCAGATTTCTATCATATCATGAGGATTCTGCTGTCCTTGGTTTTTTTGCAACTGAATCACCAGGGCTCAGAACATACTTCTGCCTCCCTTTAGTCTACTTTGCTGTCTGCATTTTTTAATTTGACAGTTGTGTACTCTACAATGCTACTTTAAAATTGCACGTTTTTGCTTTCCTTTAATTTTTTTTCATCGAAAGGCACGTTACCATTAAAATACATAAACAAGGTACATTGTAATGTCAGTCATGTAACCATCTGAATATGTCATGCTGTTCACAGAATGTTAACAGCAAAGTGCAATTATTCATTAATTTTTTTATAATGCTAAATTACTGAAGCTTCCGTGTAGTTGTTGTATTTAGTAAATGCAGAAGGAGGGAAGTAATGTATTCCCCTTGTGCACAGAGGTTACAAATTATAGTTTGATAACATCTAACCATGCTTTGAAATGCCAACACCATACAGAATAGAGTAAAAAAGATGGAAATTTCTTGCAGAAAAATGGTCATATTTTTTTTCACTGAAACCCTAACATTTTTAAAAATAGATACAATCAAATTTAAAGCTGTAAATACCCCTTTTCAGATAATCATTCTTAGGAAGCATGTCTGTAAATCAGGTTAGATGTGCTGAACTCAATATAGTAATCATGTTCAGTATCTTCTCACTTTAGGAATCCTCAATGATTGAAAAGGTAATTTTCCAATTCAATTTTTTTTGGGGAAAACCCACATTGCAGAATTTTTTTTTTAAATGGATTAAAATTTAATCCAGCTTTAGGACATTATATTTTCTAGGAAATCTTTCAATTTACATTGTATGTTTAAAAGACTGCATGACTTTTTTTTTTAGTGAAACTTATTCCAGGTAAATGGAAACAAAGATGGTAGCTATATACTTTGAATCAATGTACAAAGAGGTATTGCTAAAGTAAAATGTGTAGACATGTCAAAAAGCAAGCACATCCCCATTGATCTGTTTTAACTTTTTCATCCTATTTAAACATATGAGTTACAAGTATCTTTCCTACTGATATCAAAGTGCATAAGGCTACCACTAGAAAGAACTGCACAAATTATACATATAAGGGGGGATATGACACAAGGAAACCTTTGCTGTCCAGAAAGAACATCAATACTAAAGTTTGTTTATGAACAAAGATGGAACAATTTGGCCTGCAGATTCAAGAATTATTTGGCCCTTTGGAAAACCTCTTGGGGAAATCTAAAGAGAGAATTTTATCAGAAGAACCCGATTACCAATAAAGCAAGGGGATGGTGGAAATGATATGGTTTGTGGCTGCTTTGATGCATCATGGACCAGGTGGCCTACATCCAAAAGAATTTTAGTTTTTTTAGCACAGTTGAGTAAGCGAAGTCGGTTTAAAGATACAAATCCAGCTTTTATCTTTCCAAATTATCAGTAGCTTACTCTAATTTTGTACAGGTAGGATGATTAACTGGATGATAGATAACCAATTCCATCTATTCCTAGGTAGCACAGATCATATATACATTTTGGTCCTGATTTTAAAGCTTAAAAAACTGCTTTACAGATGGCAGAAACAGCACTAATAGCATTGATGATGTTACCTAGTTTGGGTAATGAAGAAACTGCCAGAAAACAACCAAACTCAGAGAGCACCAAAGACCTCTTAGAAACAGCATTATCAGCTACTTTATTTTCACTTGTTCAACTGACATTAGGAAGGCCATAGTGAAGGAGAAACTACTTCAATCAAATAAATACTATCTCAAGAATTTAAAACCACTGTAAAAATAGAGAACATCCAGCCAATTATTACTGATATATTTTCTATTAACATAAGGACAGATAGACATCACATTCTTACATAAATGATGAATTTAAATGTCCTTTAGAAAGCAGCCCATTTACAAGCATTCCTCATTTTCGAGAGGTGTGATTGTGCATCAAGCTACATAAAAAAAGGTTTTGTAAGTAAATGTATATGGGTAGTCCTTGACTTACGACCACAAATGTTTTTGTTGCTAAGTGAGACATTAAGTGAATTTTGCCCAATTATATGAGCTTTTTTTTGGCACAGTTAAGTGAATGACTGCAGTTGTTAAATCAGTAAAGTGGTTAAGTGAGTCTGGATTCTCCAATGGGTTTGCTTGTCAAAGGGTCACCAAAGGGCATCGCATGACCCTGGGACATAGCAATGGTCATAAATATGAACCAGTTGCCAAACATCTGGATTTTGATCGCATGACCACAGGGATGCTGGAATGGCCATGGGAACAACATCCATTAAGTCAGATTTTTTCAGTGCCACTGCAACTTCGAACGGTCACTAAATGAACTGTTGTAAGTTGAGGGCTATCTGTACACCTGAAAAGTGTACATGGAAGAAAGCTAAAGATATTTAGATTAAACATGATATGACACATCTTATTTTATAGCTGTTCTATAAATGAATTTAGAATTAGGTCAGCTGGATCTTTTTATACAATAAAGTTGAAAAGCAGTACTTTCAAGTTGGTTCAATTCTCATTCCTGAAATCATTTTAGTTTAGTAAATCAGATTGTTAGAAAAATCACATACATTCCAAAGAAATACACGTCTTCAGTTATCTTTGTTTTAACGTACAACATTAAACAGCATCTCAGAGCTCAGTGCTTATATTTCAGGACAATATATTCCATTAGGACAGGAGTATGTGGCCATCTATTTCTATCTGGTTGACATTTTTTACTGATGTTAAAGAAAAGCAGAATTATTATGACTGTGACAAGGATGGAACAAAAATTTCTTGGAATTTCTTAAACTAGTATTGAATACTAAGTAGTATCTAATTCAAAATGCTTTGCATTTTGTAAAAATAAGTGAAAATAGTACTGAATTTCAATTTCATTGTACACATGTTCTGTATTGACAATAAATGTTTGGTTTGATTGATTTGAAACAGTAGAAAACAGGACTAAGACCATACATATCACTCTGAATAAATTGGAGTAAGACTAGGATACAAATCTAATGCATTAGAATGCTCATTTTTTCACTATTATCAGTTGTGCCAATATTATATGTTCTTGGTCCACTCAGATATGTACAGACATATCTGAGTGAAGAGTTAAAGGGCCTTTGGAAAGAATATCATGTTAATTGATAATACACAGCATCAACAGAATATATTTTTAAATGAAAGAACTTTTTTTTTAATGTGGGCTCCTTCATCAATTTTTACAATCCATTATGTAAGTATTGAGAGGAATCCTTTTTAAAATAAAAACAAAAACATCCTCTCAATGAATTCTCATCCAAATAGCAGTGTTACTTATGAACATTTAAAATATGAAATGTAATAGGAGTTCTCTTAATCAATGGTTATATAGGTTATAATTACATCTGATTCTTTCCATGTCTGTATCATAGGGAAATATATGTGCTCCATCTTAAATATATTTGGTTTTAATAATTTTTCAAATCATTTCTCCATTCTAGTTTAGCTTCCCACAGTCCATGCATTTTAAAGCACCATCCCATGCACTGCATTAAGCTATGTTGTTGACTTGTTTTCGGATTAGCATTTTGTACACTGAAGGCCAACAAACAGATCATAGCTTAAGGCTTACTCACTACAATTAAACAGACTACACCAACACACAGGTCTTTGTAATTTCCTTCCTTCCTTAGTACTAATTCAGATTTCTGGCTTGCTTAAGCTCTTAAACAACCTGTAAAGGTCCATGGCAAGATCAATTAAAAGAATGAGGAATTGGCCAAAAAAGCCACAATCACTTGCTTCCCTGGATTCTGGCTTATTCCACAAACTATGGTTTTCTAACCTGCCTAAGTATGAAGAGTCTATTATGAAGCCTATTTTACACACTCCGATGTTGTACTCTTTCTGCGCCCACACACACACACACATATATATATATAATACACACACACACATGAATTACAGAAAACTTTGCTCATTACACCAACATCAGGGAAATTTCCCCAAAGACTCAGATTCTGTTGCCAGGATAAACTCTCAGCAACAAGGGCACTCAACCTAGAGGAAAGGCTGCTGGGCCTATAAATGGAAAGAGAAGGGCTGGCTTCTTTATTAGATTTTGTCCTGCCTTTATTACTTTATAAGTAACTCAAGGTGGCAAAGCTACCTAATGCTCCCTTCTCCTCCTATTTTCCCTGAAACAACCACCCTGTGAGGTGGGTCAGACTGAAAAATGCTTAACCAGTCGTGCAGCTTGCCTTTCGTGGCTAAGGCAAAACTAGATAGAACTCACTGCCTCCTGGTCACTGGGTGACCCAAAGTCACCCAGCCAACTTTTATACCATACAGAAGACTAGAACTCCCAGTCTCCTGGTGACTGGCCCAAAAGTGTCCAGCTACCTTTCTTGCCCTTTAAGGCAGGCCTAAAACTCATCGTCTCCTGAGGATTGACCCCCAAGTCACCTAGCCACCTTTTATGCCATACAGGGGACTAGAACTCCCAGTCTCCTGGTGACTGGCCCAAAGGAGCCCAGCTACTTTTCTCAGGCCTAAAACTCACAATTTCCTGAGGATTGGCCCAAAAGCACCCAGCCAGCCTTTGTGGCTCAAGGAGGAGCTAGAACTCCCATCACCCAGTACCTAGCTGCTGAACTAGAACTCCCAGTCTCCTGAGGACTGACCCCAAGTCATCCAGCCAGGTTTTATGCCATAACATGACTAGAACTTCCAGTCTCCTGGGGGGACTGGCCCAAAGGCACCCAGCCAAGTTTTGTGCCTAAGGAGGAACTAGAACTCCTATCACCTGGTACCTAGCTGCTGAACTAGAACTCCCAGTCTCTTGGGGACTGGTCCAAAGGCACCCAGCTATCTTTCTTGCCTAAGTCTAAAACTCACCATCTCCTGAGGATTGACCCCCAAGTCACCCCAGCTAGCTTTTACGCCATACACGGGACTAGAACTCCCAGTCTCCTGGTGACTGGCCGAAAGGCACCCAGCTACCTTTCTCAGGCCTAAAACTCACCATCTCCCACAGGACTGGCCCAAAGGCACCTAGCCAGCCTTTGTGGCTCAAGGAGGAGCTAGAACTCCTATCACCCGGTACCTAGCTGCCAAACTAGAACTCCCAGTCTCCTGGGGACTGGCCCAAAGGCGCCCAGCTACCTTTCTCAGGCCTAAAACTCACCATCTCCTGTAGGATTGGCCCCAAGACACCCAAGCCAGCTTTAGGGTAGCTTAAGGAGGAGCTAGAACTCCCATCGCCTGGTACCTAGCTGCTGCTGCTGCTTCTTCAAACAATTCATCAAACGATGCCCCACCACTACCTCTAATATGAGGCTTGACACTTCAATTGGTGGGGGGGAGAGAAAGGGGGAAGAGATCAGCCCCTCGAAAGGATTTAAAGCTCCCTCACAGGTTTGTGGGCTCTTGGCCTGCCCTCCCCTCCCCCTTTGCT
>AZIM01003615.1:231382-243682 GCA_000516915.1 Ophiophagus hannah | reverse complement strand
CCTGCAGAGGCTTTTTTCAAGCCTCCGGGAGGCCGAAAAAGGCCTCAAACCAACCAAAAAATCAGCTGTGAGGCACACACATGCGCAGTGAGGTAAGTTTGCCTGTGGCTCACGTGCCGGCACAAATGGCTCTGCGTGCCACAGATTCGCCATCACAGCTCTTATATGAAGGGCAGTAGAATACATATATTAACACAGGATTTATACCTCAAATATATTATTCCCCTCCCCATAATGGATGCTAGCGATAGTCCTCGACTTATTCATTTAATGACTGTTCAAAGTTCCAGTTGGCATTGAACAAGTGACTTATGACCACACACTTTTCACCCATTGTAGCATCCCCCACGGTCATGTGATCAAAATTCTGTCGCTTGGCAACTGACTCATTTGTAAGGGGTTGTAGTGTTCCTTGCCATCTCCTTTTGCGACCTGATAAGCAAAAATCAAGCCCGGTTCCCTTAACAGTCCCCTGTTCCTAGCTTAACACCTGCGGCGATTCATTTAGCAGCAGTGGCAAGAAAGGTCGTACAAATGGGGCAAAGCGCCCTTCACAAGGATCGCGCTTTGCAGCAGAGATTTTTGGGCTCACTAGTGGCCGTAACTAAAGGGTTACCTGTCGAGGAACCAAAACAAAACTATTTGAAGCATATGAAATGGGCCATTGAACTACTTGATAATGCTAGTTAAACGTCGGGCAAAAAAATAAAGTGCACGGCTATTCAGAAGTTGTGTGTGGATTACAACAAATACCCCCCCTCTGTAATTTTGCAAGCCTACTGTAAACCCCCCCCCCCAAACTAAGCGCGTTAGGCGCTTTTGCTTATTTACCAACGTTGCGAATTCGGTTTCTAGCGCCGCCCATTTCTTTCTCGGCTGTTTTTCTTAGGCCGGTGCATTCGAGGGAAGCAAGGTGGGGTCGTGTTGGGGCCCCCAGAGCAGCCTTCTTCCCCCCTCCCATCTGCGGCGGTGGGACCGAGCGCCAACCCCGGGGACGTAAGAGCGAACCCCCCCCCAGCGCCCTCTTCCTAAGGCGGAGCCAAAAAAAAAAAAAAANCCGNNNCTAAGGCGGAGCCAAAAAAAAAAAAAAGCCGAGCTCGATCGCTGCTTTGAAGTGTAGCAAACATCCCGAGAGTCGAAACAAAACGGGCCAATCAGCGCCTTGCCTTAGCCGGCCGATTTGCATGCGAATGCCAACTCAGCGCACGCTGCGAAGGGCGAACCCGTGAAAGGGCGGAAGGGGCATCCGTTGCAACGGGGAGGGGGGAGGCGGAGCTTGCGGCCGTGCANCGTGCACCGCCCCGGCGCGGGAGGGGGGGCGCGCCCCTCCCTTTGGTGGGAGCCGGCAGATCCGGGTCTCCTTGCAAGGGCCGGAATCTGACGTGGTCAGTGCAACCAAAACACAAGACGAGAGGGTGGATTTCTTCTCTGCACAGCCTCGCCAAAATTGCACCAAGCCGCCAATTTGGTGAGTTTGGTTTGGCTCCGGCTTCTTAAGCACCCCGAGTCTTGGGCTGCGGTTGAAAGGGGTGCAATCCGTTTTCGGGGTGGTGCGAGGAGAGAAGCAGGGGTGGGAGTGAGGGTGGTGTTGGGACCCTAAAAAGTTTCTCCGCTTGGATCCAAACCAGATCCTCCAGCTTGCTTTTTTATTTTATTTTTATTTTTTATTTTTGCACCCTGGAGCCCAGCTGCTCCCCAGAGAGATCCATAGGATGAGGGATGAGCACTTTAGGGGCAATCCCTTTTCACGAATGGCTGGGGAGAAAGTTGCGCGTTAAATAGCGATCATCTGGCGTTGCAATCCTGTGATCGCGTTTTGCCTCGGCGTCTCCGTGGTTCGTGAGTGGCTCGATCTCTAGAGGTAGCCGGCCGTTTATTAGGCTTTGCTGGCTAAGATTTGTTTGTTCTGTGCATTCTGATTTATTTTGCGACTTAATCGAGCGATACAGTTGATAAGCAGCGGTTTTGTTTTGTTTTTTTAAAGTCTTTCTGGAATTCTTTGAAAGTGATGTATTTATGTGGGTTCAGTGAGGTCATCAGGTAGAATGCTTGAAACGCGATGAGGCAGACCTGACTGTAGAAAAAAAGAGAGTAAGTTATCGTTATTATTCAATACCTTTAGTTATTATACCATTTAATACACTGAGCAACCGGGTTGAGCCCTCTGTAATGTCCATGTCGAGTTGCAAGTGTAATTCTACCGATAAAATCTCCTTGCTTTATCAGAATTGAACTTGTCCTGGGTCATAACTTCCCATCCATGCTGAGCTCAANATTTTATTAGTTATTCCAAATGATCAGGCGTAACCTCTTAAAAGTAATACCACCGTGAAGCGCTTGTGCCTGAACAACTTTGAAAACTGGTCTTTTGTCTCAGGCCCTCCTGGGACACACATCTCCTCAAAAAATGACTTTATAGGTATGCACTGCTCAATTTTTTTTAAAAAGAAGAAAGTATGTATTCCCTGCTTGTTAACAGACTTGGGTTAATCAATTCTGGTCACCACATACAAAAAAAGATGCTGAGGCCTTAGAAAATGTAGCTACAAAGATAAGTGCCTGCAAGCTAAATTACATAAACATAATTATTGTGTAATGAACTGCTAAGGAACCAGCATGTTTAGTCTAATGAAAAGGAGACGTAATAGCATCTTCCAATACTGGAAGGACTATCACAGGAAAGAAGGGGCTGATTTATAATCCAAAGCACCTGAGGACTGGACAAGAAGTAAACTGGTGGAAGCTCCTCAGAAGGAGATCCACCCTGGAAATAAGGAATAATTTCCTGACAGCCAGAACTATTAAACAGATGAACAGCTTTCCTCCCAGAGTTGTGACTGCTCCATCGCTGGAGGTTTTCAAGAAAATATTGGACAACCATTTGCCCTGGATGATACAAGGTTCTTACCTTGGGCAGGGGGTTGGGCTAAAAAACCTTTCAGGTCTCTTCCAGCCCTAGGATTCTATAAACCTCAAAAAAGTTAAAAGGATCCACCTTCCTACTTGATTGTGGGATACTCATATTAGGATGGAAAGTTTTTTTATAAAAATCACCAAAGCAAGAGCAAATCACTTTTATATTCTTGCCAAGAATAGGGCATATGTTTGTCACCTTCAGTTATTTATAAAAAAATAAATATAGTTAGAGAGGAACTGAGCTCCCCTTAAGGAAGATAACTTTTTTTAAAAAAAAATCTCAGTATGCTTTAGTTGCTTCATTTTTTTTCTGTTTGCTCTTCTTTCCCTATCCTTTACTGCTTCTGACATGTCCTGTTTATTGTTGCTTTAAAAAAAAAACCACACACACCCAAACTCAAGTCTAAAGTTGCAGCTGATCAACAGAGCCAATTGTGAAGTTTCTGGGCTGTAGCCAACGGCAACTATCTTGACTCTCCAGGATGACCAGTGAAGGATTTTCCTGCCTAATAATTCTCCACTCGCTTTGAAATGCTGAAAAGGTTTTCAAGAATGGATAGAAGCTGATCCAGAAAATTAAAATCCCTGTGGTCAGTAATGGATCTGTTTTTTTTTTCTTTGTTCATTATCTTCCCTTGAATTTTTATCCTATCCTTCTACCCTTCTCATTCTGATTTGGCTGTTTTTGCTCTTAATTCCCATTGCATTTTATTCCTGGGAGGGAAAAATGTACTTATCTCCCATTTTTTACCTCTGATTGCTATTGTCAGTAATGGCATTCCTTCCCCCTGGAAGACTGGAATTAACATATGATAAAAGGTCCCTTTGAGATTGGTTTCAGGAAATGCTAGCAGTTATAGATTGTTTAAAAAAAACCAGTATGACCAGTTGGAAGGGATGGGAAAGAATGATTAGCGCATAATATGCACTTGAGGAAGAAAGACCAAAAAAAGAGATTTGGTGGAATTGTCCTTCTGTAAATACCTGTGACCTTAAAAAGTTATTTCTTTCCAGATTTTTTTGAACTACAAAATAGTTTCCTTCTATGTTGACTATGACCTGCAGGAATTGTCTTATGGCGACACATCTGGGTTTGTGTGTGCACATGTGGCAGAGAAATAGACAAAGATTGACCAATATTTTGGCCTTGCTCTTGATGACAGTGCTTTTGGGGGGGGTTAGGTAGAAGAGGAATATTTTTTTTATAAAGAGCAGTATATTCAGCTCTATAAATCATGTCCTCAAATGCAAATTGCATCTAGCTTTTTTTTTTTTAAAGATCCAGTTAGTAATTGTGACTGGGGTTAGATTGACAAAAGAACACACACAATCATTTAAGAAGGGGGCCTTTCATACATCTTGAATTGGTGGGGCATATCTGTATACCTTTATCTGTAGGTTACAAACATGGGGAGGGGGAACCCCTTCAGATCTACTCACCCTGACACTTGCTAGGTGGAAAAAACTTTTTGAACCTTTGTGTTTTCAGTAAAATGTACCTGCTTTTGTTCCTGGCGGTTCTAATTTCTGCACAGACTCTTTCTAAGTCTGATCAGTGTAAGGATTATCAAGGACAGAGAGGTAAGGGCTGATAAGGGAGGGTGATAGGCAAATGAAGGGGCTCTTGATTTGCAGCTGATAGGAAGGCAGTTTGGTTCTTTTAAAGATCTTTTGAAATCCTGCTTCTGTCAATAGACTTGAAGCCTCAGGGAAGCAGGAGAAAAATAGAATATGTAAAGGGAGGGAGGTTTTTTCTGATTTTTCCTTGTCTCTCTCCTGCCCACCCCCCTCGCAATGTGGAGAGTCCACAGCCATATGCCACAGGCTGCAACTGCTATCAATGCAGAAGGGTACTGATAGAATAGAATACTTGCAATTCAGGGCTGAACTATGGGGAAATGGCTCAACAGATAAGGATATTAAGAGTTCTGGCACTAGAAGCCCTCTATTAAATATCTTTATATTGTGCATGTGATTGTATTGTATAATTGAATATTTAAGGGCCATTTTAAAAAGTTAATATAATTTCTTCTCCACCAACCTCGATACAATGTAGGCTTAGTGACCCACTCTTTAATATTTATTTATTGACATCTTGCATGAATTGTTTTTATAAATAACTCAGACTAGCATGTGTACTACTCTTTCCTTCTCCAACTGACCCAGCAACAATAATCCTGTGAGGTTAATTGGTCTGAGAGAGATAGACCTAGCTTTCATGCCTAAAGGTAGGACTAGAATTCACAGTCTCCTGGTTTCTAGGCCAGCACCTTAATCACTAGACCAAACTGGTTCTCTGTATGTTGTTAGGGTTCTTTTTCAGGCTTAATTTTAGACAAATGTATTTGCTTTAACACCTCTTGTTAGAATTTCAAGAAAGTTGCTGTAGCCCCACGCTAATCATTGCATTTTATCTTTCCAATTTACATAGCTGATTGGTTTTGATGAGATCAAGGACAGAAAGACAGCAACCTATGACAATCCGAGTTCTGTCTCAAGCTTTTATTTGCAAGGAGGTCAGGACAAACGTCTAATGTTTTTTTTTTTAATGCTTCAGTAATATTGGTGGGATGAAAATTGTCTCGGTCCATAGTTGAAACCACAATATAAATATCTTTTTGTACACTTCACTGTGCAAGCTATTAAAACGTCAGCAACATGGTGAGATACATTTGTCTGAAACCAAGTAATTTGCATTATCTTACCGTAAGATACTGTTTTTTAATGAAAGTTTGTTCTGTCTCATGAGAAATTTCTCATTTCCTACTTTCATCAATATATTTAGCAGAGGTGGTAGATATTTGCAAAACAAACTTCCATTTCGAGACAAAGCTGCTGATAATGTTTTGTTATTTTAGGACAGTTAATCCTCAAATTGGGACCACAGTTGAGCCCACAATTTCTGTTGCTAAGCCAGACAGCTGTTAAGTGAATTTTGCCCCATTTTACGACCTTTTTTGCCACCGTTAAGTGAATCACCACGAATCTGGCTTCATTGGTTTGTTTGTCAGAAGGTCGCAAAAAGGACTAAAGGAACTATTGTAAGTGGAAGACAGCCTGTATAGACTTTAGAACTTAATTATCTGCTGTTGAATTCCCTGCTGATCTCGGCTGCTGAAATATTTTAAAAAGCAGCTTTTAATCACCCAAAAGATAGTTGACCAAATTATTTTACACATGCTAGAGTCTTTACTTTTTTAAAACAGTAGAAAGCAAGCCTGCAATATTTTGTCCATTACAAATATTATGTAGTCTTTGACTTATGACCACAGTTGAGCCCCAAATTTCCATTGCTAAGTGAGACAGTTGTTAAGTGAGGTTTGTCACATTTTACGATCTTTCTTGCCACAATTGTGAAGTGAATCACTGCAGTTGTTAAGTAAGACAGTTGTTACGTGAATCTGGTTTTCCCATTGACTTGCCTCATCAGAAGGTCGCAAAAGGGATTTATGGTGGACATGTGACAAAGCAAAGAAATATTGGAGTAGGATTCACATCTTAATACGGAAGATTCTCAAAGTGAATATAAAGATAAAACTTTGGGGTTTAATGGAAAAAAAAATTGGAAAAAAATTGGAACTTTGATGTTATATATGTTGACGGCAGCAAGTTTACTTTATGTGCAATAATGGAAGGACACTTGGATTCCCACAATGGATAAATGGCTGCAAAAGTTGATGGAATCAGAGATGGCTAAACTGGCTGCCTTGATTAAAGGAGGAAAAAAACACAATTACTTTTGTTTCTACTTGGAAACCCCTTCTGGGCTTTGTGCTCGAGGTGGAAAAAAATGAAGCTTTGATTTTGAGTTTTACCTGTTACGTTTGTTGTTATAGAAATGGCTAGTTCATACTATTATGTAAAAGTAAAAAGCTGAGGTTTGATGTTATTCAGGGATGGGATCCGACCGGTATAANNACCGGTTCTGTTGTTCTGCGTCACGTGCGTATGTGCGAGTTGCGCGAGGGCAATTTACGACCTGAGCTGCTCGGACAGCTGAGCAGCACTGCATGCGGGTGCGCAGCAGTTGGAAAAGCCCTTTTTTCCTNCTACCGGTTCTACAGAACTGGACAGAACCGATAGAAACCCACCCCTGATGTTATTACCTTATTTTACTGCACCAAACGGAGTTGAAAGTCAACACCTTTTCTTTATTTTAACCTTTGTTCCTAAGCTTTTCTCTTCCCCAATCTTTCCTACTATTTTTGTTTGCATTTTTTGCGTCTTATAGTATTAATACATAAATAAACTATACAAAAAAGGACCTCAGAGCACGGCAATCATCATAAATATGAAGTAGTTGTCAGGCATCTGAATTTTGATTGTGTGACGACGGGGATACTGCAACAGTTGTAAGTGTGAAAAATGATCCCAACTCACTTTTTTCAGTGCTGTTGTAACTTCGGTCATTAAATGAACGGTTTTAAGTCAAGGACTACCAGTAATAGTGTTCAGCACAAAATGACTTTTGCAACTAAGAATCACTTTGGCAACTTGAAGGCATAATCTGTGTGATTAATTATTGCACAATCAAAATTGCCACGTTCTGTTCTACTTTTGTATTTACCTTAATATAAGCCTTTATTTTATACTAGTTAAACAGGTGTGGCAGGAAACAGCCAGTAAAGAAAGAGGATTCTGTTGTTTGTTAGACTCTAAAGTAGGATTTCTACTCCTTAAATAGGTACAGCCTGAAAGTAATATCCTTGTTTCCTTTATAATTTTCATAAAGGTTGTTTACATGTACTTTTTCTAATATATTTTTGGATCCTCTGATACAGGTGGCTATTCTTTAGCAAACTCCCATGGAAAAACTACAGATTACAGGATTATCCTGCATTTTTTAAAATTTGTATTTTATTTATTTGTATCCTGGCCTTCTCTACAGTGGCTCCCTCCCTTTGAAACATCACTTCTTCAGAAATAAGGTTGACCCACTCCTTCCTTCTCAGAAAGGCCTTGAAGACATAATTCTGTCAGTGGGTTTGGGGACCCCAGGTTGATTCAGAGTCAGTCAAAGGGCTTGTATTATTGTATTTGTCGCTGCCATGGGGGTGTGAGTTTCTTATTGATTTTTAGTGCTTTAAACCACCCAGATGCACCATGTGTGAGTTGGGCAACCAGAGAGCCAGTTTGGACTAGTTAAGACACCGGGCTAGAAAGAAAGAGACTCGTGAGTTCTAGTCCCACTTTAGGCATAAAAGCCAGCTGGGTGACTTTGGGCTCATCACCAGGAGACAATGAGTTCTAGTCCCATCTTAAGCATGAAAACCAGCTGTGTAACTTTGGGCTAATCACCAGGAGATGGTGAGTTCTAGTCTGCCTTAGCTATGAAAACCAGCTGGGTAACTTTGGGCTAATCACCAGAAGGACCCTTAAAATCAGAGGGAATCCGTACTTTGATGGCTGGGGCACTTTGGGCCAACCACCAGGAAATGATGAGTTCTAGTCCTGCCTTAGCCATAAAAGCCAGCTGTCTGACCTTGGGCCAGTCATTCTCTCTCAGTGCCCCAACCCACCTCACAAGGTTGTTGTTATGGGGAAAATAGGAGGAAGGTGTATTGGATATGTTTGTCGCCGTGAGTTATTTGTGAAAACAAAGGCAGGATATCAGTGAATGAACCAATAAAAATAAATATAAAAATAAAATTATATAAATATAAATAATTATATAAATATATAACTAAACCCATCCCCTTTTGTTTCTTCCTAGGGTCCATTAACGCTCCAGGCCCATCCCTAACATGGCAGAAGGTGGCTTTGACCCTTGTGAGTGTATTTGCGCGCAAGAGCATGCCATGAGAAGGTTGATCAACCTGGTAAGGATAATCTGGGGGACGAGAGTCTTGTCTTGTGGAGTTGGGCTGCTTTGAAGAGCCTTCAGATCCAATCTTCATGGATAAGGGCAGCCAACCCCTCTTGGGTTTTCCATCCCATGCAGTCAAATGCAAATAGTGATGTGCTTGGAAGACTCCTCCCACCTTCCTGCATGGATGGAGGAATGGAAGGATAGACGGACAAATAGACACCCACTCACCCTGCTCTAGTTCTCTATAGATACCTGTATGTTCTACCTACCACAGCTGCCAAAGGAGGTTTTTCAAGCTAGACACTGTGACCAGAAGTGAGCCCAACATTTCTGTTGCTGAGCGAGACAGTTAAGCGAATTTTGTCCCATTTTATGACCTCTCTTGCCACAGTTAAGCCGATCTGGCTTTCCAGTTGATTTTTCCAATGGTCTGACGGTCGTAAAAAGGGGATTGCATGAACCCTGGGAGGCTGCCATCTACCCTTCCATCATAAATATGGGACAGTTGCCAGGAGAGTCCGAATTTTGATCACCTGACTGTGGGGATGCTGCAACGGTTGTAAGTGTGGGGGAAAAAAAGGTCATGTCGCTTTTTTCAGTGCCATTGTGACATTGAGCGGTCACTAAATGAACTGTTGCAAGTTGAGGCCACCAGAAGTTGTAAATGCCCCCAACACTGGAAGTTTTTAAGAAGAGANNGGATAACCATTTGTCTGAAATGGTATAAAGTTTCCTGCCTAAGCAAGGGGTTGGACTAGAACTCTGAGGTCTCTCCCAACTCTCTTATTCTATTCTATAATATGTATTTGTCCTGAGGGTAACCGAGTCTGTGTAGAGGAGCCAATGAGCTCAAATCCTGCTTATCCAATGCAGCTGTGCCCACATGTGTACGCTTGCCAACTCACCCCCCCCCACCCTGGGTGCCAAGCTGGGCCCCCAAAGTGAAAATGTTGGGGGCCACTGTCTTATAAGATTGGCCTTTCTCCCAAAGTAGTGTTTTAAATATCATGTTTTTCCAAAAATAAGACCCTACCAGGTCTTATTTTTGGAGAACAGCACCCACTGACTAACCTCACTTGCGTGCGTCACCCCCAGGCTCCTTTTCTCTGTCAGAGGCCTTCAGGAACTTCTTCTGCGGCCAGCAAGGCTTTCTTGAAGGCTTCTGCAGCCGAAAACGAAGCTCTGGATTGATCCAAAGCTTTGTAATTGGCTGCAGAGGCCTTCAGGAAAGCCTTGCCAGACTTGCCGGCTGCAAAAGAAATGGGCTGGCAAAGCAGGTGTCGGGGTGTGCCAGGCCTGGCTACAACTGTCCCAAGGTAAGTAGTAGGGCAGCCCCACCCCCATTCCCCACCCTAGCTTAATTTTTACCCATCCACTCTGTAGTCATTAGGATCTTAATTAGGGCTTATTTTGGGGATAGGGCTTATATTGGGCGCATGTGTAAAAATCAAGCTAGGTGTAAGGCATCCAGAAAGTATCCATGATATCAATCACTCCAAGACATTCTCTCCAATTGATTTATTAGAAACAGATCTGGTATGTCTAAGGCATTTCCCAAAGTGAAAGAATTTTTGCATGCTACACACAATCCACCTTTTTCTCCTCCCACTTCTACACTTCATAAATCACGAGAACCAATTAACTGCAACTGGAATTTCTTAGTACGACATACAGAATAACTTTGAACTTGTCAATTCCTCCACCCCCCTTCCCATTATGTTGGCAGCTGAATTTCAAAGCTGACGCTAGGACTTACTTTCAGGATAGGTTGTATTTTCAAGGAAACAGGGTATCATATCTATATACTGCTTAGCTAGGAGGTTGCATTATAGAAACAGTTCCATTTTAATCTCCAGAAAGGCAGCAAAAGGTAAGAGACCCTCTTACACGCTGAGATTAGGAGGGTAAATGTCAGTTAATGCATCTCTGGAGGGTAAGGGGTGCACTGGGAACTGCCAAGCCACTACCCCTACTTCCTAAAGTAGGTAACAGATCTTGGGTGCAAAGAGATTTTGGGGGGGGGGCAGAAATGAGTCCTCCAGCCTTTTGCAGCTGAGCCGTTCTACTACAATGGTCTTACTAGTTCCTGTAATTTTATATATGAGCCTTTTGAAAAGAGAAATGAAGCAGTGAGATTTTTCACATAGACTGTAATCGTTACGCTTCAGGGATTAAGACGACTTCTTCTTTTCTTGCTTTAACTGTCTCATTCCTACACCTGGAACAATTGTCCGTAAACTTCTTCAACCATTTCCAGGAGGCCTGATACCATAACAGGTTTTTGGTTTTTTTGGTTTTTTGGTTTTGTTTTGGCTCAGATATGATTTAAAGAAAATCCAAGGGGCTGCAATCTCTATATCTGGTGTTTGCAGAAGTGAGGAATGTATTTTTTCCTTTGGGGTAACTTGTATATTTGTGGAGGGTCTTCTCGATTTTTAAGTCCTCTTTTCACATGCAGAAAGAAAAAATAATACCAGAAGATAGAAATAGGCTTCCATAAGTCACACAAAATAAAGAAAAAAATGTCTTTGATCATATTAGCATTTCTGGGATAGCAAAATAAAAGTCCACACAACAGAATTTGGTACGACTGTAGGAATTACATGTTCTGAGAGCTGCTATAGCCACCAAGAGTCTTTATGATTTAATGTTCAAATAGCACTGATGATGTTACCTAGTCAGGTAATGAAACATCTGCAAGAAAACAACCAAACCAAGGATCCCATGGTTCAACCCTGAGCTACAAATATTCTCCTTTATTGGTACCACGTTTCCCTGAAAATAAGACCATGTCTTCTATTTTTTTGCCACTAAAAAGGCACCAGGTCTTATTTTCAGGGGACATCATCCACTGACTAACCTCACTTGCGCATGTCACCCCCTGCCTCCTTTTTGCTGTCAGAGGCCTTCAGTAACTTCTTCTGCGGCTGGCAAGACTTTCCTGAAAGCCTCTGCAGCCGATAACAGCTCTGGATCGTTATCATCTACAGAGGCCTTTAGGAAAGCCTTGCCGGCCTTGCAGGCTGCTGAAGAAATGGGCCAGCAAGGCAGGTGTCAGGATGTGCGAGGTTTGGCTACAACTGTCCAAAGGTAAGTAGTAGGGCAGCTCCACCTCCCCATCCCTACCCTAGCTTAATTTTTACCTGTCCACTCTTGAGTGGGATGGGATCTTAATTAGGGCTTATTTTGGGGGATAGGGATTATATTGGGTGCACGTGTAAAAATCAAGCTAGGACTTACTTTCAGGGTAGGTCGTATTTATCCCCCCCAGCAATTCTCCTGTCTTGTCATCAACAGGCAGACTTTTAATCATTATACTAATCCACAGTTACTCAAGTGACATCAATAAAATGAAAAACACTGTGTTTTACTATGAAAATTGCTGGGAAGCTCACATTGATGTGTTTTTCCAACACAATTCTAGCATTTGTTCCTTGTTCATTCCTAAAGTTATTGGATCAAACTATTTTCACATCCAATTTCGAGATGCCTACACAAGAGTAGCATCACCCTGGCAGTTTCTTGGGTAACTCTTACTATACATTTACTATACAGGTAGTCCTCAACTTACAACC
>AZIM01003615.1:214163-227782 GCA_000516915.1 Ophiophagus hannah | reverse complement strand
ATTTTGGGGGTAGGGCTTATATTGGGCTCGTGTTAAAATCAAGCGAGGACTTACTTTCAGGGTAGGTCATATTTTTGGGGAAACAGGGTAGTTACAGAGGGCAATTTATGTTGTCTTTATTAGCCAATGTCAGATTTCTCAGAAAGTTGTCACTGGCTCTGCTATGAATCGAGAGAAATTCTGAAGAATATCTACATTTCTGTGAGCAACCAGAGTTCGCAGGAGCTTACAGAATAAAGTGCACCAGTAGTATTTTATAGACTATCACGATGGACAGCAGACATGGATTTCTTATCAATGACATTTAATTCTCCAGTGTATTTTAATGTTTGGAGATTGTCCAACAAACTGGTGAAATGTAATTAAACTTGTATCGTTGTCTTCATTTCAGTTACGGCAATCTCAGTCCTACTGCACGGATACAGAATGTCTTCAGGAATGTAAGTAATTGGAAGGCAAGAATAGTTACTATGAATAGGTGGTTACAATGCGAAACATGATGATTGAGGAAGAAATACATTACACAAGCCAGTGTAGCTAAGCCAACATTTTATCTGCGCACGCCGCCTATTGTCTTGTCTCTCTTCTGATTAAGACAGGCATCGTGTTAGCTCTGATTAATTTGAACTGAAAAAAAGTACATTGCTTAATACATTATATTAAGGAAAGATTTCAAACTGGATTTGTTTCTTGCTTGCTTCCAAGATAACCCAGCCTTTACCAGTTGCTATTATAACCAGAATAATCAATTATGATTATAACCAGAATAATCAATTATGATTATTCTCAATAATAATCAATTATGATTATTCTCATAATAAATTATGGAGTTGGAGATTGTGCCAGTTGTGGCCATAATTATAATCTGGGATGATATAGTGGTTGCCAGAATAAATTTTTATAAAGTGATAATTTGGTTATACATTGTGCTAATTGTGATGATTAGTTATAATAAAGTAGATTGTCTTAAGGTAATACATTAAGGCCCAAATGGTCTGCTTCTTGTTTGCCTCTGACTCATCCTTCTGTAATTCCTTTGCTCCCTGATGGATGTTTTAAAATTGGGGAGGAAGTAAATGATTTGTGGTTCAGCTGAAGTCAGAATGTATGTCTGTTTTGCTATTACAAATAAATGAGTCAGGTTTGAAAATCATCCTAGTCTGCCACAGACATTAACATAAGCAGATCTGTCTGTCTGTGTTTCTCTCTCTCTCTCTCTCTCNCCCTCCCTCCCTCTCTCTCTCTCTTTCCCTCCCCCTCTCCCATAAATTTTTGCTTTCAGACTGTTCCAAGCAGCAATTGTGACAAAAGCATACCATATGTTAGCAACTCCTGAATTGTTCATGTTCTAACCTTTCCCGCTCGGCCCAAATAAAATTGGAAACTCTTATCACACCAAAAAGTATAAAGAATGCAAGAAGACATTCCAGAGTAGGACTGGTACAGAAAACAGATGTGCTAGATGCATGTGATATAAAATTTAGGCCTTTAAATAAAATTTGATAGTTGGGAAAGTTACTCCCAGATACCTGAATTTTAATTCTGTAAGCTACTGCACTCTCCTCCTATAAGTTCAGACAGATAACAAAATATGAATAATGTACTACAGACATATGAACAGTAATGATAATTATTCCCTTAATTTTGATGACACATACATGCATTTCTATTTCTGCATAAGATGTTCAGCATATTTAAGAGCTGGGAGAAAAATACTCTGCTATTCAAATACTGTTATTTCCTGCTATGACTGACTGACTTCTTTTTCCCCCCAATGAAGCATGCTACTAACTAATACCTTTGCTAATACCTTTGCTGAAAGCCTCATTCATACTTTTGCCAAATAGTCTTTTCATTAAGAGAGCTCTCATGCAGGATATGCCTGGGTTGGAATATGCAAATAGCTATGAGGCCTGCGGTTGACTTTTTGCATTCAGAAAGAAGTCTTTAATGCTTAAAACTTTGGCACCCCATTTTTTTATATATATATATATGTCATTTCTGGTATTCATTTTTGTTTGTTTTTGCTGCATTGCTTATACAAATGTCTTGCTGTTTTCTAAGGAGGTAGTTTTTCAGCAGCCCATTTCTATGGCTAATAAATGACAAAGCAATCTTATCATATGCCTTTGTATTACTATATATATTTTTAATAATATAGCAGTATCAGCACATTAAAGTAGGGCTGACATTTGTGGACTGGAAGAGAACATTGCTTTGTCCAATCTCTTTTCAAAGAACATTGATAAATCCTCACTTCAGTTATAAATTAGTATTTGTTTTAGTGCTACATATGGCAATCTCTTCCAGCAGCAATTTTTTACTACCATCAATCTAAATAAAGGTTTTTTTTTAGGGAGGTAGCATAGTTGCAAAGTTAATCAATTTAATAGATTAGTTGATCAGCTAGGGGGAAAGTTATGAAGATTTAAGAATAAGCTGCCTTGTTTTTAAGCTGTTTATGATACTAATGGTAAGATAAATAATAAAAAAATTATAACCTTAAATAATTTCTTTCATTTGGACATCACATCCAATAAGCATCTCATCCACAGGACAAAAACACAATTTGAGGCTACTGATTTGAAATGCCATGAATGTTTGGCCATGATGCTGGAATTAAGAAAAAGTCATCTTGTTTGTATATTAATATAAAAAGCCCTGTTCACTAGCTAGCTCAGCTTTCTCCAAGCCAACCCAACCACTGGCACTGGGGTTACAACTGTAATTTACAACTGTGGTTGGGGAAGATGGAGGTAGCAGGGGGAGGGTATGGAAGAAAGAGAAAACAGGGCCCTGCAAAGTTTGCTGGATGGGTTTGTAGGTTCTTCAAAATTGACAGATATTCAGTTGCAAGTCAATCAAGGTGAAGGGGAAAGCAGCCTGCTGCTAGTGGTTCACACCCAAATACTGACTAATCTCAGCCTGAGTGTGGATTGTGACTAAGATTCATGTGAGATTAATCCTGGCAGTAAACCTATAAGAATTATCAAGAGACTGGTTGGGGTCTTATCTGCTCCTTTCAGCATGAAGAATGAAGTCAGAGCTACTGATCCAGCCAAAAAAAAATTAAGTTGAAAAAAAATCCATGTAGACTATCATGTCAGATATCATATTTATCATGTCAGATGTTATATTTATGTATTTATATACTCCGGTAATGTCCCTCGGGAATATCCACAGTTAAAAGAGTATACTGGGAAGAATGTTTGATGTGCAAAGGACCTATAGAACTTTTTTGACATTTGAACAAAAAAGATCTATGGGGAGCTGGCAAGGTTCACTCTGCTCTCAGGATTATGTGAGATTAAAAGACAAAAACATGTTGTAATGAATGTCTTTTGGTTGTTCCTTTAATAGGAGAATAACTAATAGCAGAGAAAGAGGGGAAGTCCTTAATTAATGACAGATGGAAGTCTCAAAATGGTTATGTCAGTTCCCTTTCAATTCTTTAGAGCAATGTTTCTCAACCTTGGCAAATTTGAGATGGGTGGACTTCAATGCCCAGAATTTCCCAGCCCGAAGGCTGTATAGAGCCAGACTGTTATTAAGGCCAGCTGGAATGTTGGACGTCATGACATTAAATGCATTGCTAAGGTTACTCTCCAAATTTGTCTGCTTGTATGTGTCATTCTGTGTTGTTGGCTGTCAGAGAAACCAAACACTGACTTTTGCAACTTCGTTGTTTCTTAGCATGAAAAATTAATCTATCTCAGCTATTTATTTTTTTTAACTTATGGTGAAATCTTATCGCACTTATTCTGAAGTAAATTCCTTTTTTGTTTTGGAGCTGATTAAGTGCATATACGAAACAGCATTCGAGGAAATGTTTCCTTTCTCTTGGGATTTATTTGTTCTCAGTTATGCTGGTTGGATCCTCATCCTTCTGTCCTAGGGCNGGCTTGGTGTCTCCGTCCTTGGCCACTTTAAGACTTGTGGACTTCAACTCCCAGAATTCTGCGGCCAGCATAACTGGTTGAAGAATTCTGGGCGTTGAAGCCATAAGTCTTAAAGTGGCCAAGGATGGAGACCCCCATCCTAGGGGATTAACTCATCCAGGGGAAAAAGTAAACAAAAGAGATTGCCTTTTTTTTTTCAGGTCTTGTCCACAAGACCTAGAAGCCAGAGGGATTCCAAAATAAGAGAATAAACAATGGAATCACACTAACCTCCTTCGCCTTCGATCAGACCCAACAGAATATGTAATCCAGCATGTGCTTTTCTGTTGACTTTTGGCCGATAACAATTGGGATTATTCCCTGGTCATCCCTGGCAGGCACAGAATCCTGATTTATTGTTTCTTGATAGCATAGGCAAAAAATTTTTGGATATGCTATGGAATTGGATAAGTGGCAAAAACTATGGGATAGGAACTATAAATTGACAGTATCGACAGCATATAAAGAGAATCTGTACAAGATTCTCTTGTACAGATACAAGAGAATCAAGAGAATTTTGTGCCAGCAAAATTAGCAAAAATGTTTAAAGTTAAATCCGTTAAATGTTGGAAATGTCAGCAAATACCAGGAATATGTTATCATATGTGGTGGAGTTGCACAGAAGCTAAAAGGTATTGGACTAAAATACATACATGGTTGGAGAAAATGATTAAACAATACATAGATTTGAAGCCCGAAATATTTTATTAGGAATGGTACCAGAAGGCTATAGTAAAGAAAAGACCTATTGAATTATACACGTTTTAACAGCGGCTAGAATTTTATTTGCCCAAAACTGGAAGAGTGACTGATAAGATACCAATAGAGGGGAAAATAATTGAAAAAATATTTGAATGCAGAAATGAATTGACACTAGAAATTAAAGAAAAAGAAGAATCTGAATATTATATGGTATGGGATTTGTTTTATCAATGGATGGAAAATAGAATAAACTAAAAGGGATTAGATGTATTCATAGAGTAATAAGAGAAATTAATTTAATAGGTATATTGGATTTCATTTGTACTATACATATGGGAATGTGATTATTGTTATGTTGTTAAGTTGAATAATAAGATTATTAATATTGGTTAAGTAATTTGAAATATGTACCTAATCGATGCATGATTGAAATGGAATGGATTTTTGTGTGTGTGTATATATATATATATATATGTATGTATGTATGTATGTATATATACATATATATTTTTTAAATTTACAAAAAAAAAGAATCCTGATTTATTAAGCAGCAGGAGCATGAATTCTTTTAGGACAAGGAGTTAAGTCACCCAGTTGCTGATGTTCAGCTCCTGTCCACCTGTTAACACCGCAAGAAGTCTAGACAAGAGCCTGGCACTACATCAGTCCTCTGCCCTGATTCACGATTCTGCCCTACCCCAAGCTGAGTTTCCTGGTGGATCATTTGTTGACATGTCTGAAGTTAATTCTGCCATCTCTCTTCCCTTCGTGGTGTTGTCGTCCTTTTCCTAGTGCCAGGACCAAATCCATCCGCCGAGAATGACCTCAGTGTCACCATGATTATGGTGGGCTGGCTGGTGGTGGCCCTGGTCTTGTTCTTGATGAGACCCATCAGCTTACGGAGATCGATGACTTCTGAAAAGCCGTCAAGCCCGCACAATGTGAGTCTGTTTCCTGAGGCATTTATTTTCTTTGGTTGGGTAATAACAGGACAAGAAGGAAATGTACCATACAAGGAAAAAGGGTACATATTCTGCTCATCCTGAGTTAAGCCATACCACACTGGTTCAATGCAGGTAGTCCTCCACTCACAACAGTTTATTTAGTGACCATTCAAAGTTACAACGGCACTGAGAAAAGGGACTTACGACCGTTGTTCACACTTAACAACCTTAACAGCATCCCCATGAACACGTGATCAAAATTCAGAGGCTTGGCAGCGGGTTCATACTTATCAACTGCAGTGATTCACTTAAGAACGGTGGCAAAAAAAATGTCGTAAAATGGGGCAAAACTCACTTGAACAAACATCTCACTTAACAACAGAAAATTTTGGGCTCCATTGTGGATGTACGTCAAGGACTACCTGTAAGACATTTTTTCCAGTATGTTGTAATATTGCAGAATCGTTCAAGTTAAAATCATATCTGTTTTAGAGAATTTTGTCACCAGGGCTTGTGAAGAACCCAGGATTTTTAAGAAAGAAGTGTGAATAATCATTTCAGCCTATCGGTGATAACCTGGTGAACTTAATGGATTAGGCTAGGATTCTAAATAGCATTCCATTCATTCTCTTGAAAGCTCTTTCCTAGCTACTTTGATTTCCCATGGTTTTTTTCCCCCCAATCTAAATAGCTCTTTATTTCCTCTTCCTCGTTTACCTTTTAATGCTTCCTTGTTCCCTTGGACTGTCTTCTTTGCTGCTTTTTCTCTGTGTACACCACACAATTTGTCTCCTCTCCTTTTGGCAGCAACCATTCCACACACATTGCACAATCGCCCTTGCTTCATCATTTTAGCAAGCACTTTCTTTCATACGCCTCCCATTAGTGTAAGTCCACATACTTCTTTGGCGCGAATAAGATTCTTTTCCTTTTGTTCCCGTTAGCCTCCATATCCTGTTTTGTTTTGTTGACTTTCTAGTCCAGAGATATCCAACTTTGACAACTTTTAATCCAACTTTGACAACTTTTAAGCCAACTTTGACAACTTTTAAGACTTGTGGACTTCAACTCCCAGAATTCCCCAGGTAGAATGGTTGGCTGGGGAATTCTGTGGGTTGATGTTCACAGATCTTAAGTTGCCAAGGTTGGATACTCCTGTTCTAGTCACTCACTGGGAGATAATTCTATCTATTTTTTTCATTGAGTAATTTTTCTCCTTTTCTCTATTTTCACTTGTTTCTTCTATCCTGCTCTTTCTGGTGCATTTATTCAGAAGATTGTCAATTGCTTGTTTTACGTTCACAATTTCTCATCATCACCTATCCTGGCCCCTGTTCTGATTGCTAGTGGGGCTGGCAGTTAAACACTACAAAAGGCTCCCATGAAAATTAGTTTATTGTTCATTAGGGATCCTCTTATCATAGCTCACAGTTACTGCAGAGATTCTTCCAATATTCTATTTGTGCCTCTTAATAGTGTGAAAGAAGGTAATCTTTAGCCCATCATGCAAGAGCAAAAGAAATGTCCCGCTCCACGCAGGCATGCATAAACTTCCCCAGCCCAACGGGAGATTAACCCAGTGGCCAATCAGGAGTACAGATATGACCACGTGACATAAACTACATTTCCCATGAAGCTTTCCCTTAAGGGGGCAGCTCTCATTTCTAACTAAATATCCACTCCAGCCAGCACATCACCTATCACCTTGTCTTTCAGTAGTTCTCTGCTTTTTGATTTATATTCCTCCCCTTGCCACCCATATGTATGAATAGATCTATTCTTAAACCATGCATTCAAGACCCTGAGTTCTAATCCTGCCTTAGCCATGAAAGCCTGCTGACTCACTTGTAGTTGTAAGTTGAAGACTACCTATAATTTTCTTTTATTATGTGAAATACAAATGTGTAAAGAGGTATGAGGATTTTTTAAGTGGACAACCTCTTTTGCAACATTTGGAATCTTCTAATTCAATATATTCTCAACACACAGGGACAAGAACCACCAGCTCCACCTGTGGACTGAAGTTTCCTGGACAAACTCATCAAGTTTAATCTTCAGTGACCAAAAGAAAGACCACAGCATTCCTTACCATTGTACAGTAGGGTCCTGTCCTGTACATAGAATATCCATTTCCTTTTTCTATTTCTTAAACAGCATTTAAATGGATTAACTTAACGTGGTGGGAAGTAACAGCATTTCATTGATGGGTGTTGAACTTATGCTCACTACAATATTTAAAGAAAAAAAGTTAAATCTCTCTATTGATAATCAGTTGATCTTGTTCAGACTAGTGGGTTTTTTCTTCCTATCTGCTTAGAGATTAAAAACTACAGTAAATTCCTCCGTGATCTTCATACATCCAGTTTTGGGGGGGAAATCTGCAAAAGTTTCCAGTGGGTCCATTTTCAAAAAGTTCATATACCACAGCCTTCTCCAATTAGTGCCTTTTGTATATGCTGAATATTATGTCATATTCCTAGCTGACAAAGTCAACAATATAGATGACCTTGGATTAGGAAAGCTGATGTAAACTAGTTATAGTTTTATCAATGAAACAGTTTATTTAGGGGGAGGGGAGGGAGGAGAGAGTAAGAAGGAAGGAAGGAAGGAAGGAAGNGAAGGAAGGAAAAAAGGAAGGAAGGAAAAAAGGAAGGAAGGAAAAAAGGAAGGAAGGAAAAAAGGAAGGAAGATAAGTTAATAAATAAAGCCTGAATAATTAAAGTTTACATTGAAAACTAGTCCCACAACAATTTTCCTGCAGACTTGAGTTTGTGATTTCTATTTAGAACAAACCTCATGTCAAAAGAAAGAACCGCAGCGGAATGCCTGGCCTCCTTCACTACAATTGTTTAAAAGCTTCTGCGGTCAAAAGTAACTTTGGGATTGCATTAAATTAACACATTTTACACGTTATTCAAATGCTGATGGAACATTGACACAACCAAACCCTTTGCAGCATGAGGCCACAGCCCAGAATTTGCCAAAACTGCAAATTTTGAGCAGTCTTCCTGATAGAAATAAGAAGCAAAATTGGCATGTTAAGCTTCTATGAAGCTCAACCTGTTGATGTTATTATCCCTTTCCTAAAAATGATCAAAACCAGGGAAGTCCAACCTTGGCAACTTTAAAACTTCTAAACTTCAACTCTCAGAATTCTGGAATTGAAGTCTACAGGTAGTTGAAGTCCACAGAGACAACTTCATGCTTTCTAGTTGTAAAAAGACAATCCACTCTTGCAGCATGGTAAATTATGGAGTTAAATAGCTAGTGCTTAAGACCTTAAGACCAGTTTTTAAAATCAAACATTGAATTATTCCATTCCAGGAAAGTTCACTTGAAATTAAATTAATGACATTCCTGGAATATGTGTAGCAGGTAGAATTTGCTGTCCAAGTTACTTTTGAACCTCCCCTGAGTCTAAAATCCAATCCTTACTGGATTTGAAGGATGGAAAATGTATTTCAACCAATCTTGTAACTAAATCTAATTCATTAATCTGCTATATATTTGTACGAGGATTGAGGACATATGCTTTAACAATTTCTAAGTTTTTACACATCTCAGCAAGCTTGGCAATAGATATCCATCCATTGATAACTGCATTTGGTCAGTTTATTTCAAAGAAGGAAATATTTCATATTAATACCAATGTGGAAACAACTTAGTGTATCTGTCCCAACATTTATTCATCAAATGCTGTTTTTAAGATTTCAGAGATCCATTCTTTTGCCATGGAATAACATTAAAGAATTCTGGGAATTGTTTTAAGGATTATAGCACTGTGATTGGGGCATTTCATGATTCCGCATAAAATAGCATTCGAGAACCTTTCTATATTTCATTTTTTTAAAAATGGTCTCTATGTTACCTTTCAGGCAAGTTTGTTCATCTTTACCAACCTTGTGAAATGCACCTTTCTAAGGTTGGCAGACCAGCTCTAAAAATGTGGAGCAGTTATCAGTCTTGGTGCTGAATGGCAATGATTTAGTTTTTATTTTGTTCTCAAGAATAATTTGTAGGACTATTGATGTAAACATTTGGACAGAGAGAAACTGAAGAAGCAAAATGTGAATTAATGTACAGCTTGTTCATTAGCAACTATAGGCCAGTTAGATGCCCCCACCCCAGTCTCCTTCTAAAGCTGGGAGAAATTGAAACAACGCTCTCATTGGGAAACCCCAGTGCCATTTTATGAAAGCAGACCATGAAACAGAGCTACAAAATAATCTGCTTTGCATTAAAAAGGTTTATTACAGAACAAGCTAAATCTACAGCCCGAACATTGGATTATTGACATCTTTTATTTTTTCCACTTTAAATGAACAAGCTAGACATAATGTGGAAGATTATGATGACTTGTTTTCATGACTTTGAAAAGCTGGTTTATGGGATGGTGGTAGGATTAGCAGAATTTAGAAACCACTCTTGCCAGCAAGCTCTTCAAGGGGAGGGAAAAAAGGCGGAGGGATTTTAATTGTGAAAATATCGTGCTCAAAAGGTTTGGAGATTCTTTTTCTGACATTGCAGCTTTTATATAACCCCAGCCTCTGGCACCAATTAAAGTTAAAAAAAAAACCCTGGGAGATCCTAACATAGTTTTTCTACTTGGTGAATTTCTACAGCATTTAATGTTTAAAGTTTAGGTGTCAAAATTGATATTTTACATTCACATATAAACTGCAACAGCTCTTCCTGCGTTAGTTTAGAATCATTCTCCTAGGCAAAAAGATTGATAATACTGTGATGAATTTTAGTGGTTTAAATGGTCTGAATTATGCCAAACACAAAGATCTGTGCCATGTTGTAATCCTTTACTACAAGATTTGCTGTGAAATAAAGGGCTTGTTCTATGCACTTTTTAAAAAAAAATTATCTCAACAAATAGAACCACTAATAAAACTTCTCAAAATCTGGACTTTGCATTTCTCAAGATGTTTTGCTTTGCTTTGGTGTGGGGCAGGGGTCGGCAACCTTAAACACTCAAGAGTCATTTGGACCCATTTCCCACAGAAAAGAAAACACCGGGAGCCACAAAGGTCCTAACCAGAAGCCTCTCTCCCCCCCACCAGTTCAGTTCTGGGGCCGACCAGAAATCTGCAGCATCCTTTTTCCTCTACCTGTCCTAACCAAAAGCCCTATCAATTGTGGAGCTGACAGGATAACCCACCCCTTGCCATAAAGTCTCCTCCTGGTGCTCCATGCTCCCCCCACCCCCAAACCGGAAGCTCCTCTCAAAATTGTGGCACCGACTGGCAACAGGGAGCTGCAGCAGAGGGATGAAAGAGCCACATGCGGCTCCAGAGCCGTGGGTTGCCGACCCCTGGTGTGGGGGGAAGACTGGTCTCCTTTGCTAACGCTTCACTCCAAAATAACGTGTGCTATCTTGACATGTGGCATTTCCTGAGCCCCTTTTTGGTTTTCACGGTGATTTCAATGTTTATCTGTTGTTGTTGTTTTAATTGAGAGTCAGCAGTTGTATAGGTACGTTGTATTCAGTGGATGCCCGTACAAGACTCTGCATTTTAAATCAGTACGTTTCCCTCATTCTGAAATTCTAATTAAAAGTTTCCTGCACCTTCCTATGGGGAGAAATGTCATTTACATATCATTGAACTGTCCCAGATTATTGGCATCCTTCAGTCTCAAGAGACTATGGTATCGTGCTCTGAAAAGAGGTCCTAAAACAGCATCTAGTGTGGCTAAAAAGGCCAATTCGAGAGTGGCAATCCCTTCCACACTGAGACACGGATGCAGTCTGTCTCCTGTCCAGTCCCTGGATTTCTCTGGTGCTGGGACAGCCTCTTGGCCTCAGCCTGCCGAACAAGTGTCTCTTCTTCGAATTGAAGACCATGCTGCATCTTTAGCCTCCAAACTGAACAATCAGAGGTAAAGGTTTCCCAGCTGTTGATGTCCATTCCCAAGGCCTTTAGATCCCTCTTGCAGATGTATATTGCAGCTGTGGTCTCCCTCTAGGGTGCTTCCCCTGCACTAATTCTCCATCTAGGACTGTGGTGGCTAACCTTTTTGGGCTCCTGTGCCAAAAATTGTACACGCATTAGCGCGCGTGTGCAGTCATGTGCCAGCACCCAGAATGCAATGTGTGGCCTCCCCACTCCCCCTGTGCGTGCGCGCACAATCACCACCCCCTTACCTGCATTGCGCCTCGCAGCTGATTTTTCAGCTGGTTTGAGGCCTTTTTTGGCCTCCCAGGGGCTTGGAAAACACCTCTGCAAGGCTTTTCAGGCCAAATAATATGCCTGTTTCGTCACTTCCGATATTACAGGAAGTGACGAAACGGGCCTATTCATCTTGAAAAGCCTTGCAGAGGCTTTTTCCAAGCCTCTGGGAGACCAAAAACGGCCTCAAACTACGGTAGCAGAAAAATCAGCTGTGAGGCGCGTGCATGCACAGTGAGGTAAGTTTGCCTGCGGCTTGCATGCAGGCACAAATGGCTCTCCATGCCACTTGTGGCACGCGTGCCATAGGTTCGCCATCACGGATCTAGGAGGTCTTTCGGAATCCGACCATCAGCCATCCTCACGACAGGCCCAAGCCAGCGTAGACATCGCTGTTTCAATAGTATATACATGCTAGAAATTCTAGCACGTTCCAAGACTGCACTATTTGGAACTTTGTCATGCCAGGTGATACAAGAGTGTGCTCAGGACACAGGCTCTATATAGACCTGAAACATTGCATGTTGCATCAGCTTCTTATTAAGCCATACTCTTTGTAAGTCTGGAAAATTTCTCCTACAGGGAGAAATGTCATTTACATATTATTGAACTGTCCCAGAAATACATGGATAAACTGAAGGAGCACCTCTTCGTACAGAAGTATCCAATATGAGCAATTTTAAAACTTGTGAACGTCAACTCCCAGAATTTCCCAGCCAGCCATGAGTCTCTTTCTCCTAAAGAACTCCGCACTGAACATTCTGCAAAAGCATTTTTCATACAGTAGTGAATAACAATAATAAATAAATAAACAGTTCCTCTATTGCCAATCTGTGATTTGGATTTTTGCACTGCGCAGGAGCTGACCTTTACCGGCCTAACAGCCCCTTCCAACTCTCCCGATTCTCTCCTAGCAACCAGGGTGTGAATTTTAAGGGAGGGAAAATGACACCAAACAGGACAAACCTCATCATAACCCCATGTCTTGGGGAGATTTTGTATCTGATACAATATTGTTCCAATCTTGCTTTGTAACTACTACACAGCTGGGTTTCGGATAGTTTTAATATCCAGCTCTTGAAAATCGCATTCGGTTCTTATTNATTAACTAATTGGGATCGATGATTCTTTATTCATTTTATTTACATGAAATGTATATCTGCTTCTCTCACCCATCAGGGAACTTAACCCCAGATTCCTCTAGAAAAATCTGGTAAAATGGCATCATCTTGGTAAGTTTAAATGGCCGAGAATTTTCCTTTCCCAATACCCAACCCAAACATAAAACATTCTTCCACAAACTTTTGCTCCCAGTTAAAACCAGCACAATTGAATTGTCAGAAAGCAGTATTAGGCCATTCTATAATTTTCTGACTTCCAAGGCTAGTCTTCACCAGAAAGAGCTTACAATTTTGGGAGAGACAGATTTCCTTTAAAATCAGCGACTGGTTTTACAATTTCTAAATATCTAATCGGCAAGCTTAACTTGCTGGGCTGTAATGTGTTAAATCGTTAGATCTCAAGCAGCATTATTTGTAGCCTACTTTTCTTTATAGCTTAGGCAACTGCAAGTCTGGAAGATTGTGGCTTCTTTAGGAAAACTCACCCTCTTCTATATATAAAAGCAAAATACCACTCACGCATCAACACAAAATCTCCAGAACCGTAAAGCCTACAATCTTGAAATTGGGCACGTATGTTCCTCTTGGCTTCTAGNNNCTCACTAAGAAAGGATTTTTCGAAATAACCATCAGAGCATTAGTATTTCCTATATAATTATTATTAACACACTCTGATGCTAAGGAGTTCTACTCCCCCTCCCCACCTAGAAAGAAATCTTCTCCAAATGCAAAACACAA